>PVJD01003879.1:0-151379 GCA_004026545.1 Mormoops blainvillei
CTACCAGAACAATTTTACTGTCACTCCTTCGTTCCCACCCTGTGCTCAGTCTCTACCCAGCTTAGAGTCCATGGTCCATCACCACACTCACACCCTTTCAACACCCTGACCCCACTGTTGTCTGCCCTCTGTTGCAGGCATGGGAAATCCCAACACTGACTAAACTCAACACTCTACCCCACCTCACCTGCACACACAAATAGTTGAAAATGATTCATGAAAAATGCAAAGCCAGAGTGACTTGATTTTACTTTAAATGCCATCTTTACCATAATAAATCCTAAGTTATTGCCAGCCATAATTCCCCCTGGAAATCCATATGCAACAAATACACCACGTCCCTCAGTCTTGGTGTATGAATTCCATCCTCCACTAAAAGGGAACCAAGGCTCCCTGAAGGAACAGTGGACTCCAGCATAAAGCCACGATAAACCTGGAAAATACATGTGTCAGGAAGTAAGAAAGTACTCAGAATGATGGAATATGTGGAAAAGTTACAGGACCCAGGTGGAAGGGACTTTCACTAGCTAAACCTTGGGTAATTTGAGCACCAAAATAAATGACAATAATAGATGCTAATAAATAAGTGGGAAAGTTCTTATAGCAGAATGCCTGTTAATAAATGAGGAAGAAATGATGGAATTTAAAAATCACCACTCGGCAACCACCATAGTAGAGGTCGGTTCAAACTGGGGTCGGCAATGGAATGCTAGTGTTGGGGGTTGACAGGAAGCAGAATATTGCTGTGGTCCCAGGTATCTCCTAACAACCTATGCATCAATTACAAAGGAACATTCGGTGACCAGGTGGTCTAGTCTAATGTCGCCAGTGCTGGGATGTGTTGATTTCTCAAGCCTCCTAATGAGAAGGACCGAGGCATTCCTGCCCAAATTCCAGCCCAGGTCTCCAAAGGAGGACGCACTGGACAGACTCAGGTTGAAGGACATCAAAGAGAATGAAAACCCTGAGCTCTTCAGCACTGTCAACTCTTTAGCACTGTGAAGATGGGAAAACACTAAGAAACTGGCAAAGACTCACAAAAACAGGAGACGCAGCCCGTGGATGCAACATGCAGACACCGCAGCCGGAAGTGGAAAGATGCCGGATGGCTGGCGTCACATTCTGCACGGTATTCCCATTACTTATTGCTAATACGTGGGGGACATTTAATAAGTATTTGCTAAATTGACAGATTACCAGAAATGTATGTATAACAAACTGTTATGAAAGAAAATATAATCATCCGAAGACGCAGATTCGCAATAAATGGCAAAATAGCAGGGTTAGTGACCAATAGCAACATCAAGAACAGACAACCAACCAGAGATGTGCCATCAATAACAAAATTTATATAATTATAGCATACTGAAACTGAGGATAGATTTATAGCAATTTAATGGACAGCTGCCGTGTGAACATCGGAGGCAGTGAGCAGAGTTTGTATAGGAAAAAGCCTTCCGGAGCCGCCCAGATGACAAATACCTTCATGATAATATACAGCTAAATCTGGAGGACTTATGTAGGATTCAAAATCACACACTCCGGTGGCTTGTAGATGCATCGAGAATGAAAACCGAGCATATGAAAGGCCATCCGTGGCTCTGTGCAGCTGTGAAAAAAACAGAACCAGTATGCAAATGAGACAGATTGATGGCACGAAGGAAAACTTGACAAAATAAATGGGACCGCAGAAAACAATCATGATGGTGAAAAAGAAAAACGAAAGTAACCATTTTGTCCCGCGTTCCCAGGCAGAGACAGAGGAAAAGAAAACGGCTGCGCCCTCACACATGCGGCGCGCACTCTTGCTGTGCCACGTGCAGAAAAAGCGCAGGATACAGGAAGGGGCTGGCGAAATCTCAATATAAAAGCAGTGATTAGTCAATGGCACTTATATTAAATAATAAGGTAAAACACTAAAAATTTTCACCATTCTCACCACAAGGAAATTCTTTTTCTGTTATTCTCCGTTTCTTTCTACTGTATCTATATGAGAAGGTGGATGTTAGTTAAGTTAGTTAGATAAGGCGGGAATCATTCCACCATATCTGTACATCGAGCCACCATGCTGTGTGCCTTAAACTCACGCAGTGATGCGTGTCAATTATTTTTCAATAAAACAGGAAAAAAATAAAAATTTTCTTCAGTATATGAAAAATACTGCCCATTTACAGTAAAATAGGTACCATTTAAAAAATGCGTGGCAAATCATACCATGTAAAATAGGATGGTAAAAATAAGAAATCCTACAAAGGCCAAAATAAGAATTATTTGAGAGCAGGGATATATTATTACCTCACTAATCTCTATCCCAACCCCATTTTAAGTCCTTGGTAAAATCTGAATTTTATGTAAGTGAACAAAATTATATATGACACGTTATTACAATACATTGGATAGTTTTTATTGGTTAGAAGACTCCAGGCAGAAGAGTCAGACAACTCCAGCAGAAGAAATCACCTACAGAGAGGCTGAGACAGAAAACGGCAGGGCACGCAGGGGAAGCCATTAGGAAGAGCAACGCCAACTGCAGCTTCCACGTGGATGTCACTTGCCCAGAATTCACCCCTTCACCCAGAAGGGGCCTCTAAGAGGAAAAAGAGGCGAGAGGAATTAACCCAGACCCAGTACCAGAAGAGGACTCTGCAATCAGGGTATTGTGCACAGAACAGCTTCAAAACATTTCCAGATTACTGGTGCTGGGGCACCGCTGAATTAATTCCGTGTTCTTAGTGACCAGCCGCCCTTACGGACTGCACTTGGGGTGTTAATGTGCAGCCCCCAACCTCTCAGAGGAAGAGAAAAAGCAAGACACGGGGCCTAACTGGCCTCGGGGGCGAGGAGGAGGCTCTCCCTGGGTGCATGGGCGTAAACCGCCCACCACACACTTGCTCCCTGAAGGAAGGGCAGGGGCAGGAAATGACCTGCTGTGCCCAGAACCCACTCCCAGCAGCCTGAACGCATCATGCAGACGTGCTCGCCGTCAGCTGCAGGAGTAATCGCTTTCTCGGAGGCGTGAACTACACTTCTACACCCAGAGCTGCCTATGTTTGGAGAAAGATACAGTCATGCTGACTGGTTCCCTTTAAACTCATGGTCACACACCTCAAACGGTCCCTTCTTGTTGCTTGGTGAGCCCACTATCTGGTCCCCTCCACTCCCCTAGATGACAATTTTGTACCCCTTTCCTCAAACCTCCCACACTGCCTCCCTCTTCCTTCTTTTCAGCTTGCTCCTGGGCCTGTGAGAAAATAAATGCCACCTGAAGAGCCCCTGCACAAGCACCCACCACCTCTTCTACCCACCCACCTGTCTCCACACCCGTGTATGCTGCCCTCCCCCTTCCTACTGTAGACAAGTTGGCCACACCACCATCTGAAGCCCAAACACACATTTGCACACTAACTCAAGAAAGTAATTCCAGCAATTTTACCCTCTCTCTCCTTACCTCTTAACTTTTCTTTTATCCCCAATAACTAAAATAGTTGTTGGCTCATACCAATTGTTCAATAAACACCTATTGAATAAACGAATAAATGGATGAGTTCGTCTTGTCTAAGTAAGTGAACTACGGGTGATGGAAACTTTGCAGGGCACAGGCCACCAGGAGTACATGTCTCCTATGCAAGGAGACACAGGACGCGGTGCAACTCTCAGTCATGCGGGGGGATCAGCTCTCTTCCGGAAACTCATGTCCATCAGCAGAGCTGCTGAAATGGAAGTGAGCTTTTGCAAGGGGACATAAAAAAAGGTAAACAAAAGCATTAGATATCCAATAATTTATGATAATAACAAAAAGTTTCCTTCAAACTATAATGCTTTCCCCTCGTAGTATTCCTGAACATGTACTGGGTACCTGCAAAAGCGAAGAGCATGGCTGGGTGGAGGGGAGGACAGGGAGCAGAACTGACTCCCATGTGAGCTAGGCTTCTAGTTTTCTTGTTTTTATTTTCTAGCTTGATGAAAAGAAAAAGGTTTCACACTGCTGCAAAAATCTGACGGGTTGTTAACAACAGCGCAGCTTTCTGAATAGTCAATCATTCCAATTTCTGAACGATACAAGTTTTTCTCCTTCTTTGGGAGGCTGGACGTCCCCAGCCGCATCCACTGTGGCGTGCCACACCCATTGGGCTATCGCAGATGCTGTGACAGGAGCACCCACCAGGCAGACAAGGTCAGAAGAAGGGTCAGTTCCATCCACCAATCCAGTACTTAGTGACAACCTACAGTGTGCTGAGTGCTTGCTGCATGTCTCCCTGGGCCCGCAGTTGCTACCCTGGAAACGTGTGTCCTGCATCTGTCTGTCTCATCCCCCAGGGGAGTAGAAGCCAGACCACCTCTCTAAGACCCAGCCCCTAGCAGAGTCCCCTGTGTACAGAAGACATTTATAGGTGTTTTGTTATAACTGTTATAAATAACAGGAGAAAAAAACAAGCCATTTCATTTCTGACTTAAGAATGCTCTCCCAGTATTTGGTGGCTCTTTAACGACGATATCATTCAGGTCAGTTGTAGTGTTTTTCAGGAGATTTTGCTCAATTTTTTTCTTTAATATAAAAAACACTGTTATTTCTAATTCAAATGTGATACCTAAATTTTTTTCCCTTATTTAATCCTGATCTACATCACCTGTCTCATGGTATAAATGTTAAAGGTATACCAATATACCACTTAGAATTAAATTACAAATTTGCCTTGAAGGGGGTTTTTATAAAACTATTACCCAAGTCCTGTACAATATAATTAAATAAGTCAAACTAGCCCTTAGGGACCTCTTACTCTGAAATGAAATTTTAGAGCCACAGAGTGCCTGTAACCTTTACTGAAATCATGTCTAAAATGCTAGTTTGAATTTAGCAAACTAATCAGATCTCCTTAGAAAAGGCTAGTCACACTCTCTGACGGGAGTCCCACCACCCCACCAAAACTCAATATGGAAATTATTTCAGAAGAAGAGCTTGCTTTTTCAAAGGGCGCTCTGAGCCTCGAAGCTGGAGACCATGCACCAGTGATTCAGGGTTAGGATCTTCCGGGGGAGTCGACTGGCCCTCCGGTCTCTGGCCATTTGAAAGGGCGTTAGAAAGAAGCAGCTTTTCCAAGGTCGGCTGAGGTGACCCCATCATCAGTCATTAATTTTATAAGCGTCTCTTCCTATGAGCCTGGCCCCAAAATAAGCTCTGGGGCAGCAAGACGGTCAAGTCCCCGCATCCGGAGGCCCAGAGCGTTTACCATGTGCCTCCCGGGTCCTTACAAACTAGTAAGTGTGTACACACGTTTGTTTAGCAGGAAGGTTATGCAGCTCGGTGTAAGGTGCAGGTCTGCAGGCTCTCTCAGCGGCTCTCTACGAAGCGCTGCAGGGATCGGGCACCAGGTTGGAATCAAAGCCCAGAGTTTTGCTTCAACTTACGACGCTAGCAGCTGAATGACCCTGACAAAATAACTTCAGATTTCTGAATTTCCTCTCTCTGTATTCAAACAGAAAAGGCGATCCTCTCTATCTGGAATGCGCGCTGAGGACGGCTATCGGGAAAGTGTGTGAAGCACTAAGGGTCTGGCATGTGAGGAACATTTCTCACTCTCACTGACATCACAGCCTCAACAAAGAAAAAGGTATTTGCTATGTTCAGTAAAACCAAAAGACTGTACCATTAATGAAGGAGCTAATGAAGTAGCCACTTAAAGTTTACTCTTTAAAATCACAACAATCTCAGGACGTCGATACTTTAGATGACAGAAAGTAAGAAGGTGTTTTAAGCTGCTAAGTCCATGATAATTTATTATGGTAGCACAGGTGAGACGATAAGGTACACAGACCAAAATGCAACTTCAGACTTGCCGCCCAAACAGAAGTTGTTCTTTAAATGCTAGTAAGTAGGTTAGACAAAAGCTCAACATGCCCACTGGAACAGGGGAAACAGGAAAGAGCAGTTTTTATCTAAGAAAACTTGGAGGGACTCCCATAGCCAAACTGAATTTTAAAGTATCTGGGTCAAATGTATTAGAACTAGCATATAGGATAAGGCTATTTACTTCAACTGCTTTTAAAATAAACTGAGAAATTTATACTAAAATTTCAAGACATTCAGGCAAAACATCCCCTTCAATCTAATGAGTTTTCTCTGTCAGAATTAGGGGTACAGTCTGCACCACAAAACACAGCCAAGTTAAATAACCTATGGAGAGTTTATACATGTAATTTTGTTATTAATAATGTTATAGTAACGACATAGCCATCCTGGGACTCAGTGGATAACTACACAGGGTGTTAACACCGCTGACAAACCGCATATAAGAAAATAAATGGACGCAGACAGCAGTTATCTGGAGGCTCTGGAGAAACAGAAGGTGAAACCAGGAACTTGGTCAAAATTCTGATGCCACATCACTCTCGAGATCAGTGTCTGAAGGCCAGTAGGGTGTAAATGTAACCTCCAGAAAAGCGGCTCCAGAGAAGGCTCTGGTAACTTGATATCTAGCATTTTTACTTACTTAACTGGCACAATGACAAGAATATAATTAAAAGTGCTAACTTTGAATCTAATTAAAACAATTTTAAAATGATCCTGTTTTGAAATGCAGAATGTTGCAAATAGAAAAAAATTGGGAAACAGAAAAATACATGCACAAATAAAATCACCCATAATCTCAACATTCAGAGGTAATTAACACTATTAATATTCTGTTATATGGTTTCCTGGTTTATTTATGTAATACTTATTGTATATTTCAATATATGGGTATTAATACCCTTTTTATTAAAATAGTATCACATTTTTTTTAAGGTTTAGCATTATGGGAGGCATTTTCCACAATTTGATTTTTTAATGTCCTCACAGAATTCTGTCATAAGATTCGCCTTTTAATTAATATAGCCTCTACGTATAGAAATATAAGCGGATTCAGATTTTTTTATCTTTTACTTCCATCTTATGCACATCTCTGTGTGTAACAGAGACACAGTAAAATCCTGGCTTTACCTAATGTACTACATGATACTGGACAAGTTATGTAACCTTTTGTACCTCAGTATGTCAATCTAAAATGGGTACTTACCTCCTAAGATTATGAGTTGGATATGTTAACATGTGTAAAATGCTTAAAGCAGTGTACCAAACACAGTAAGCAGTACAGAGATGTTAGCTATTACCATTGCTATTATTATTTCCTCCAATACATTTCAAAAAGTGTGATTATTGGGAAGAAAGGCTCATAATTAAATAGTTTTTAATATGTAATACTAATTTTTTCCAGAAAAGACAATACAAAATAAATTATTTACCTATAAGAAATATATTTTCCTGTTTAATATCAACGTTTATATAGCATACTACTACATAAATTCAGCCTACCTCCTAGCCAAAAATACACTATAAATATTAACAAATATCATAAATATCTCACCAAAATGCTCTGAAGGGTAAACTATGTTTTGACAAGAAAGGGTCTAAAACTATACCTCAATTTGGTTCTTTAAATACCCCTGGTAGGCTTCACCACCAAAAAGAGAGAGGGAACAAAAACAAACTAACAAACAAAATGCAAAATGAATTATCATTAGACTGAGAAAAAATATTTAGTCACTGGATAATGACAGCATAACGACAATTTGTTTTCTGAAAAGAGTAATTTCAAGTGCAATGTCAAGTGCTAGAAAAATGGTCTTATTTAATGATGACCTAGGAAGAGAGGAACCAGGAATTCTCTAGACATTCCAGAAAGAGAAAGCACTGGGTGGGGTTAGAATTCAAGGCTAACTGACTACGCAGCATGAAAATGCTGAGAGCCGGGCCAGCAGAGGGTGGGATTAACATGAACGACTTGCAAGTAACTCGCCCACGATGATAACTCAATCTACCCCAAGCTCTGAGCTATGAGTACGAACAGGTGACACATTAGTGGCTCCCTAGGTTGTCCAGGGCTGTTTCCTAATAAAACAGGCTCAGTAAGTGCCTGCAGAAAGGATGCCAAAATGGGGAGCATGATTGGGAACAGTCTGTGAAACACAGGGCACGACCTGACTTCTTTCTATGGGACAATGAGCATTTCCACCTCCAATGCTGTACCTAATTCACACAAGTATGAGTCTAGGAAGACAGAGTGAATAAAACAAAAACACACTAAAATAATTCAGAGGATATAAGAGACCCACATACGGAAAGACTAAAAACACAGTACTCTATAAAATGGAAGAGGAAACTGGGTCTAGCTGAAGCTGTTATCAGACGGACATGGTGGATGGACAGGGCCCTTCATAAACCTGAAAGACGCTGTTTCCTGACCGCCAGGGCATCACTGCTACCCTTTCAGAAGGCTTAGGGACAAGCTCCACCCCGAAATGGTTGATTAGAAATGCAGCTCAGCTCGATCACAGTTTTCTTACATTTATTTATAACTGATGTATACAATACAGGCCACAGAGAAAAACCAAACCAGTGTGCCATGTAACCTTAATTTTTCAAGATGACATAATCAAAGCAAAATACTCCTTCCCCACAAAAAATAGTCTCTGTCAACATCAGAGAGCCACTAGAGCAGGCTGATCTGACCCCATATAGGACTGCATAGCTCTCTATTTGAATGCTTTTTCATATCCCCAAATTATATGTAATAAACTCTATTATAGTTAATGAATTCTTAAGAAAGTATGTGCTTTTCTTTGGATGATTCTGTATCAATTTCTTTTACAGTAAAAATGTATAATACTAGATATACTTCAAATTGTTAATTGTCAGACAATAACCAGTTCTTCGCACTAGACTTCCATGAACTTTTCCAAATTATCATTTATACAAACACATAGTAATTTACTCAAAAGGCTATTATACCCTAATTAATATATTTTTAAAACACTTTGCAAAAATATTGTTAGTAGTACACTAGAAAATGAATTTCTTAAGAGATCAGGGGAGCTCTAAAAATGCTTCATTTAGAAATCAGGAGAATGTTTTCATAAAAGGTTTGCAAATTATTTAATTATTTCTTAAAATATAAAACAGGCCACCCTGATCAGCATGGCTCAGTTGCTTGGGTGTCATCCTTCAAAGCAATAGGTTGCCAGTTTGATTCCTGGTCAGGGTACCTGCCTAGGTTGTGGGTTCAGTCCCCGGTAGGGGCGCATATGAGCGGCAACCGATCGATGTTTCTGTCTCACATCAGTGTTTCTCTCCCCGTCTCTCTCCCTCCCTCACCCTCTCTCTCTCTCTAAAAAAAAATAAATAAATAATAATAATAATAATAAAACCAAACTTTTAAATCAAATATTTAAATTTATCTCATTGTACTTTCAATTTTTGGTTAAAAATATATGAAATAAGTATCGTCCTGCAGGATGGTATGACACAGGCAGCTTGCACTCAAGGGTGTGTGTGTAGCTGCACGCACGTGTGTGTGGGTGGCTGACAGTGAATTATATTTGGGTGCATGTATGTGTAAGCATAGCATATATGCATAATACACAACAGCATATATACTATTATGAGTATATATGTATAACCTAGTTAATTACATGATATGTAGGTACATAAAAAGATATAGTTTAAATACGCCTCTTATGTTTTACATACACATATGCCTGTTTCAAAAGTAGATCATAAAACAAATATCTTTTGAGTTAAAGGACAAAACGAAAGGAAGTTCTAAAATCTTCTTGCATTCTTTCAACTTCATGCATCAAAGACAACACTTTAGCTCACATCTGATGAATTATAGGTGTAAAATAACAATGAAATAATTACATGTTCAGAAAGTTCATCTAATTATACTATATGAACATCTTCAAAGGTCAAAAATGAAAAATTTCAGCTAAGTCTCTTAGTCATAGTAAAGAGAATTTTTCATTAGTTATGTTTCAATCTTCAAAAATTGATCAAAATAAGGTAATTTATATCTTCGAGAATGTACTACAGGGATTTCTTAATAATGCATGTGTAACTTCAAGTAATTTGTAATTTGTAAAATCAAGAATTTGTAAAATCAAGTGAGCTGAAAAACAGTGCAAAATGTACAAGGCAAAATTTACATCAGGGTTTCTGTCTTTGGCTAAACCCTTCTACCATCGTGAAATGACTGCCAAATACTGAAATAAGACACTTGTTCTTCCCACTCTAATCATGGAGGTCAAGAAACAGTGTGCGCATTCCGTATTACAGAGGATGCTTGATGATGTTAGCAAAAGTACAGCTCTGACCATAAATTGAGCATTTCACTGCACAGCTGTGCTCTTCAAATCACTCACGAAGTTATAAGCTGAGTTTAAGGCTATGAGTTACACACAGTTGTAGCGCTGCACCATCGCATCCCTGCCACTGAGAACGTGTATGGGGGCCTTGTGTGCATGGACCTGTGCTACGGCAACTCATAAGGATGCAACTTCTGCCCGCCAGAATCTGGCTGGTCAGAGGTACCTCTCCTTCTGAATTCACTGTAGACACAACAAAAGAGAAAGAATTTTCTTTTCCCCAAAATACAAAACTCCTCCTATGGGACTGTATGTAGGGGTGGTCCTGAGAGGTTAAGAGTCAGCTGTTAGTGTAAGACCTGCTCACCTTCACAAAGCTGTTCAACGACACAGCAGAACGAGAAGTCACCCAGCCTCTCCCTTCTTTCATCTGCCTCCTCCACCTGTGGAATATTCTGGGTGATGTTAAAGGCACAATAGTACTTCCAAGGCTATGATGCCACATTATGAAAATATATTCAGTGATGAAAAGGGCCTAAGGAATTATTTTTCTAGTTAATGTTAGAAATGTTTCCTCTGTGCATATTAGAGATAAATGCTTGTTTGTGTGTGTGTGTGTAAAGATAAATATAAAGAAGGTGGAGCAGGGAAGGATGCCTGTCTAACCTAACACCCATTCTCCCACTGTTGCTGATTTTAGTTCTAGCCAGTGAGACCAAGTGAAGTGCTGTGAGGCACTTCCTGATACCGTCTTAAAAGGCGGCCAGGGACATGCCGTTTGCCCTGTGCTCCTCCATCCTGCAGGCTGAAACGCACGAGAGCTGGCCAGGAGCATCCATGCAGGACAGCAAAGAGACACTCCACAGATGCAGGGCAGTGAGTCACATGAAGCCTGAATCCTAATGATTGTGGATCTGCCACGCCGGCCCTGGACGACCTACTTCTCTAAATTTAAGACAGAAATAAACCTCTCTCTTGTTGAAGGCATATTCTATTTTCTATTTTCTATTGAAAGCAGCCAAAACTAATCTGATATGTAAATTATCTACAGATATGTTTGTGAGTTCGAACTACATATTGTTTCTTATTTCATTAACAGAAAATACAAATTGACACATAAAAACATCTAATTTATGAAACACAGAACTGTCAATTGTAAATCTCTGATGCACACATGCACGCACACACGGGATTTAGACTAAAACCATACAAGCTCCACCAGACGTGTGTGTGTGTGTAGACATCTGCTCTGAAACACTGATAACATGTCTTGCCGTTCTGCTCTTTCCTTATTTCTAAAATACTAACAGTTTCTTTATATTGTTTCCCATAAATTTATGTTTTAGCTACATGAGTCTCAAGTCTTCATTAAGCCACACTAAAAATGACAAAGATTTCAACAAAGAAATTGCTATGTATAGAGAGACTATTTTTTAAATGACAGTTATTCCCAAACTTACTTATAATGTTAAAACAATTTCAAACAAAATCCCATAATTAAGGTAAAATGTACATGTAAATATTATCAACTTTTCTGGCTGGTGTTTCTGTGTCTCAAGGCAATAGAAGAAATGGTAAGGGAAACAAGTGAATCTACTCAGACCATATTTTTTTAAAAACTCAAAAATTGTAATCAAAGCTTAAAAACTAGAGCCCTGGCTGGGTGGCTCAGTTAGTTGGAGTGTCATTCCATACATTTAAAGGTTGCGGGTTCAAACCTGGTCGGGGCAGTGTTTCTCACTGCAATGTTTCCTTCTTTCTCCCTCCCTCCCTCCGTAAGAGTAAAGAAAGTATCCTCAGGTGAGGAGTTAAAAAAAAAAAAAGCTTAAAAACTTGAAATTAAAAAGCAAACCACAAACCTAGACAAAATATCTGTAACATATTAAACATATTACACAACATAGATAAGTAATTTCCTTATAAATATAGAGTTCACAGCAAGTTAATAACAACTTAAGTATAACCAAAAAAAGCCAATGCACAGAACAAGAACTACATATTAATACATATTTGAATAACTTTTTGTTATTTTTCAAAGATAAGCAAATGGAAACAAGAAACCATATTACAAAATTAGGGAGATTTTTATGTCGGACACGTGGCAATAGTGGCTCCCTAGAACTGAAAACAGATGAGTGACATCTTCTTAGCAGCAGAGCTAAGCAGATACAGAAGCAGGGGCTCTGGAGGAGAAAGACCCCCCGGGTTTGAATCCGGACCCTATTCCTAACATCATCCTGAGCTTCAGTTTTTCCAGCCGTAAAACACGGTCATCAAACATCCTGCCACAGGGGTTGCTGGGAGGAGCTGCTGAGTTAAAACTCAGAAGGACTAAGCACAGTGCCTGGCCTGGAGTTAGAGTTTGATCATGGTAAGTGCTGTTATTTTCATTAGTGGAATTACTGCGTGGCAACCCCGTACTATGTATAATGACCCTCAAAAATGATTCTACTTTCAAACTACACTTCACTTCAGAATGGTAAAATTATTATTGTTTTTAAATTTTTGCTTCTTTAAATGTTTATGCTATGCTAATTTTCTATGACTTTATTTTATAATAAAGAATTTTTTTTAAATAATTGCTAACTACTGACACTTATGACAATTACCAGGGAAAAAAAACTGAAGCAGAGAGGGTTCCACAACATTAAGACCGCAGGGATAAACGCTAAATAAACACTTTGACAAGCCACTTAACAAAGTCTGACAATTTGATTAGCAAATTTTACATATTAGTTAAATGTTCATTAAACAGGAAAATTTAAATATAAAGTACTAATATAAGTAAAATGATATAAATAATCTACTTACTGAACTTTAAATAATTTAAATTTCAATGAACTGAACTGAAAATGAATTTAAGTTATTTTTTAACCAGAGTTTTATTTAAAATCATTAAATCTCAGAACATATAAATAGGTAAAGATATTATCACTGTGTAAACAAAAAGAAAGGATAACAGAAACACACTATAGTTTCAGAACACACTAAATTATGTTATAAATGCCCGAGAAGGGAGAAATAAAATGCTGAGTCACCTTCTTAAAGGAACAGAATCAGCCTGCTGCTTTCTCAGACCGCACATCCGCCCTGGAACCCCACTGGCTCGACCCTCGAAGGCACTCCTGTCATCCTTGCTCAACCCACCTTTGGCCGGGATTACTGCCATGGCCCCCAGCCTGGTGTCCCTGCTGTCACCCTGAACTTCACACTCTTCAACACAGCAGCTGGAGCAGTCCTTTTCTGGTGGATGCCGTCTCTTCTCGTTGGCTCCCCAGCCAACACAAAGTAAAACTGAAGTCCTTACACGGGCACTGACGGCCAAGCCCTGGTATCTCTCCCACTTCCTTTCTCCCGCTGACCGTAGTTGTCTGCATCCCAGGGACCCCCCGGAGCTTACTGGGGCCTGCTGAATCGTTCTCCCTTCTGGCATTTGCACGTGCCAGAACGCTCTTTCCAGAGACAAGCGCATTGTTCGCTCCCTCACTTCTCTCAAGTCTTTGCTCAAACATCACCCCTCAACCGCTCTATTTAACCTGCGGACCCCCCAACCCATTCCTTCCCCATACCATTCACCACCTTGTCACATACCGTGTAATTTATTCGTTACATTTATTCTTTATTCTTTGTTCCCTCTGAATGCTGCCACTAAATAAAAGCTCAAGGAAGGCAGGAATTGTCCATTTGCTTCACTAAAATCTCCTAAGCATCTACAGTTTGGCACATAATACAAGCTAAACATATGTGTTAAACGAATGACAAAAACTGGTACATTTACCATGGTACACAAGCATACCATGGGAAATCTACCTAAAAATACATTTAAAATGTTACACTTCTGTCTTTTAAGACCAATGACACTTAATCTGTACTGCCAAAGGTGATTATTATCGTGCATCAGGAAGCTGTCCTCATTGTGGAGAAAAACATGCACTGAAATATCTGAAAAGAAAGATAAAGACATTCCTTCTCCAAAGCTAGCCTCTCATTATCCTTCGAGTCTTCATTTAATCCTCCATCTGCCATGCTAATATTTTTTTCTTAAAAACCAAAAATCAGAATGTGAGTAGTCAGTTGAAATGCTGTCACATGACACAACCACCTAACACTGCACCGCCAGCAAACACAGGCAGGGTAACAACTTCACGCAGCCAACACTTTATGAGCAGCACCTACTGGCAACAAAACTTTCTTTGCAAATCCATTACAACTGGAGTATCAGCCATTGCTTCCCTACGAAACCTGAAACTCCCTGAGACACTCTGGCTTTCTCGCCACTGTGCACGCTGCTCTTTCTTCACGACTGTGACCAGCAGCACACCGTGGTTTTCAAAGCCCAATTCACACTGCAGTGAAAACATTCCCCAGGTCCACGCACTGGGGAAACGCGGGGGACTACCTACATTAAGGCTGTCCTTGAGAGCCTGGAGGACCGGGACCGGGACGGCCCCCAGGCTGCACCTTGCAGGGCCACTTGAGGAGCTTTGAGAAGCGCCGGCCCCACCCACAGAAGGTTGAGAAGCACAGGTGTAATTAATTCTATTGCCTAACTTTAGACCCCAAAGGCTTATTTTTCTATGTGTGGTCGGGGGCTCTCTCTGCCTGTCATGTCCCTTGTCTTACAGAAACCCTACCCAAGGCCAGCAGTGAGGACACCCATCCTGTCTGGCGGTTGCTGTGTGAGCCTGTCTGAGACTGAAAGGGAGTCACATGGTGAACAACGACGCAATAGACTCTACGTGTCACGGGAGTCCCGGGAAGGGGGAAATTATTTGGGGATATAATGTTTAAAATTTGGCAAATTAAAAATATAAGCCCAGGTATCCAAATGGCCAACAAACCCCATACAGAATAAAAACTAAGAAAATAAACCTAGGTACATCATAATGAAATTCCTAAAAACTAATGACAAAAAGAAATGCCATATTTTGCAGCATATATTGTGCTCCTGTGTATAATGTGCACTCGTTTTCAGCCCAACTTTCAGGAAAAATATCTTTTGTTCTAATCTTTTAATCCAATTATTTATTTATTTATATTTAGATACTTGTTTTTTGTATTATAAAAGAATTTTAGCTTTTATTTTTTAACATATTATGGTACAAGAAATTTTATGTAACAACTAACTACAAAACGCAAGAGCAGATACAAGGTCTGCCCATCGATAATGTGCACCTTATTTATCCCTCAAAAATTTGGGCAAAAAAGTGCACATTACACACAGCAAAATACTGTACTTAAAAAGCAGCCAGAAAGAAAAAAAGATAAATTACACACAAGTAGCAGATAAGAATTATTACTGACTTTTCCTTAGACAATACAACTCAGAAAACAAAGGAAGAACATCCTTAGCTTTCAGGATAAAATAAGCCTGTCCTCTTGGAATTCTATATCCAATGAACATGTCATTTAAAAATAGAAGCAAAATTAGTTTTTACCCATGAAACATTTAGAGAATTTTTTCAAAAGAACTGAAAAAAAACTTAAAAAAGATCTCCAGGCCAAAGGAAAAAGTTTTAAGATGGAAACATATCTACAAAAATGAATAAAAAGCATTATAAATTGTAAGCATGGTTAAATATAAACTAAATTTGTCTTTTTAATTTCTTTAAAAGATAAAATTGAGTTGAAAGCAAAAATAAAAATTACTGTAGCCTTTATAAGACATAAAAATATTGTATGTGATAACAGCACAAAAGATGGGGAGAGGGAGAAATAAAATATAGCAGTAGTGTATATCTTTCACATGAAGGGGTATAATGCTATTTAGAGTTAGACAAAAATATTAAATATATGTATTTATAAACCCAGACAGCAACCAGTAAAAGTTAGAGGTTTAGTTAATAAGGCAAAAGAGAAGAGGTTATAATTTAAAATGCTCAATCCATAAAAAAATTAAGAAAAAAGGAAAATTTCTACTTTATTTTCAAATATGTACAACCTATGTTTTAAGAAAAATCACTGTAATACTCAAAAAGGTTTACCATATAGAATAATAGCCAAATAAAACATCTAAAGTTATATGACCAATTAAATTTTTTAATATTTATTTATATTATGATGCCAGGTACACGAAGTGCTCAAAAAATATTAGTTGACTGAAAAAACTAAGAATATATTTAATACAGATTTTTTTGTGGTAAATTAAATCCTTATAAATAGTGGTTCATGCTTTGAATAGCTATTTCCCATTATTTTATTTTTAAAAGTAGTACAATCCGTTTTCCAAACAAAATCTTACCCGGAACTACAACCTACACAATGAATGAGAGAGGGACTTTGTTAGAGACAGGACGGCCTGGGGACCCAAGGCCCTGCCACTTGGCTTCCCTCTCCCTTGGCAGCCCCGAATACATTTCTGACATAAAAAAGTTCTATGAAGCACAGTCCAAAAATGTCTGTCGTTAATCATTTTACTGATGGCTACAGAATAGCTGGGTTTTATTGAGATTATCAAATACCACAAAATTTATTTAAAAAGTACAATTTTAACAGGTTTATTATATTCACATAAGTGTATCACTATCATAATCTACAATTAGAATATTTCATCGCCCCAAAGAAATTCCTCAGACATTAACAAGTCACCCCTATTCCCCACCTCATTCCCAGCCCTAGGAAACTACTTCTATTTCCTCTCTATACACAATTGCTTATTCTGGACTGTTTCTTTAAGTGAAATAATGGAGTATGTGGTTTTTGTATCCAATGGACATTAGGAGTGATTCCACTTTGGAGCTATTATAAATAATGCTGCTAGGGACATTCATGGGCCCATTTTTAAATGGATGTATATTTTTCTTTTTCTTGGGTGCATGTATAGGAATGCAGTTGCTGGGTCATATAATAATTGCATCTTTGACACTGTGAGGAACCGCCAGACTGCTTCCCAAAGTGGCTGCACCATTTTAGGCTCCCACAGCAACGCATGTAAAAATATTTTCCTTCAGTTGCTGGCGCTTCTAGTGTAATATCTAAGACACTATTGCCTAGCCCAAGGTCTCAAGGTTGCTATGTTTTCTTCTAAGAATTTTATAGCTTTAGCTCTTAAAAAGACTGAGTTAATTTCTTTTCAAATAGATATCTCAGTTGTCCCAGCACAATTTGCCGAAAAGACAATTCTTTTCTCTATTTAATGAATTGTCTTAGTACTTTGGTTAAAAGCAATTGACTGTAAGTGTAAGGGTTTATTTCTGGACTTTCAATTATATCCATTGATCTATATATCACCTTTCTTTCTTTTTTCTTTTTTTTTTTTTAATGCCAGTACCATACTGTCTTGATAACTGTAGCTCTGGAGTATTTGCAATTGGGAAGCCTAATGCACCCAACTTTGATTTTCTTTTTTAATGCTGTCCAGTTATTCTGGATCCCCTGTATTTTTATGTGATTTTAGAAGCAGCTTTTTGAATTCTGCAACAACAAATTTCAGCTGGGATTTTGATATGAATTATGCTTAATCTGTATATCAGTTTGAGGATGAATGACATTTTAATAATATTTAGTCTTCCAATCTATCAATGCCATATCATTCCATTTACTCAGATCTTTTAAAATTTATTTTAACAATGTTTTATAATTTTCAGTGTACTAGTCTTGCATTTTACTTTTATTGTCAAGCATTTCACTCTTTTTACTGCTACTGTAAATGTGGGTGTCTTCTTAGTTCCACGTGGGTATTAGCTGCGGCAAACTGTGTATATAGAAGGCTCAATCATGGCAGTTGAAAATGAGTATTTTGACACATTATGAACACCATGGCCCAAGTAGTCTAATTCTTCCCAATAGAATTGCTGGATTTTCTGACTCTTAATGAATACTTTCTTACTCCTTCTTTTTCCCTGGAGCTGGCAAATTTTTAAGAACCTTGTAATTACGTATAATTTAAATATTTCATGTTAATATTCACGTGCCATTTTCAGGGGAGGACAAGAGTGCAGCAAGCATCCCACTGTCTCCATGTAATTTTAATTAAAAGAACCCAAAACATTAGCTGACACAATGGCATCATTATCTAGTCCAATGTGCTAAACACAATACGTAACAGTAATGATAATATCATCTACTTAGGTAATTCCAATTCTCAGAAGAACAAAATATTTTGCAAATATTAGTTCATTAATCCCTACAATCGTGCAATGATTTGGCAGGATCAGGATTAACATCTTCCTCTCAGTATCCTAGCCAGGAAAAGTGTGTTACAGAAAAACACAACAATTTGCTCAAGGTCACTCAGAAAATCGGAGGCTGTAGCTGATTCTAATAAAAGGCCTTTTAACTGGTCAAGAAATATAGGTGTATGCTCATGCAAAATATGCAGTTCTAAAGCATACGTGAGTTCAAATTCTGTGTATGTGATCGTGATTTATATGCATTAGAGGTGCAATTAAAAATAAATCATCTTATAAACCATTCTGCAAAAAAAAAAAGTTTTTGTTAAAACTCTCTGAAGAGGCAAGCCCCAATTAGTGACCCCTGTATACACGTAAATTTTCATCTCATAGGTCTGTTTTCATAGCCATGACTAAATAAACTCTAATTATAACAATATGTTTAATCATAGCATCATTAACCAAATGACAGTGAGCTTATGTATAAATGGGATTTTTGTTAAAAGTTTGCCTATCACTAAAACTTAAAATATTAATAAAAACAAATAAAGTTATAAAGAATAAACACCTCTGGCCAGGGAGGCAAAACAAACAAGAATGAAGATAAGTTAAAATGGTTGCAGAATACTTTAAAATCCCAAATGCCTTTAAATCCACAGGAACTCATGAACCTAGAAGAACATCAAAAGTTAAGAAATATTTCTCAAAACAGTCTCCCGTTACTTCTGAGAACTTGTGGATAGTCTATAATAATTTGATAAAGTTAAAATAACTGCTCTACTTGGACAAAAATAAAAAAAAATTATGACAATAATGGACCAGTAGTATTTATGTCAATAACTAGAAAGATTAGAGAACACATTAATAAATCATCAACTAGAAAAGTACAGATACTGGATCAACTAAGCTGACTAAGAGAAGCCAAATTTCTCCAGATCAATCTGCATTAACACTTCGTCTATTTAGAACTGTTACACACGAATATGTCATGTTTCTAAAATACATCCAAGAATATGAATCAAACAAAAGCATGTTTCTGGGTCACCAAAATAGATGCCAAAAAATCCACACATTTAGAGCATTTTATGCACAGGCTAGTCCCTTAGGCTGCCACTCAGAGTCCAATTGTTCTAATTTCAAACAACCCTAATCAGGTTGTTTTTCCCCCAATTCTCTAGCCTGCAGCAAATTGGAAACAACAAATCAGAGAAGAGAAAAAGTGACCAAAACCCACCACTTTTAGTGGTGACCAAAAGTGAGCACTAGCTTCCTCAGAATTCTCTTGGAATTTTCTCTAGAGAATTGGATCAGTCCGAGAAGAATTCTCTAAAGTCACCGACCTCAAAGGTGACCCCAAAAAGAGCTGAGGCAGATCGCCCACAGTGAAACGCAAAGCTCACACGTCCCAGCCGCAGGCTCGGCGCCCCTGCCTGCTTCTTAGCCGCCGTCTGGCACTGTAAGCGCGTATCGAGGATTAACAGTCATCGAAGGAAGATTTCAACAGAGGTGAGAAAGCAACATAATCAAAGTGAAACTAAAAGCAACTTGAGGGAAACAAAGACTGTGAAGAGAGAAGAAAACTTCAAAAAATTTTACTAAAATTCTTAGGGATATGAAAAACACATCGCACCTCTTAAACAAGAATAGGATGTTACGAAAAGGAAAAGAACAACAACAACAAAACAACTGCTGAAAATTAACATGATGGGGGGAAAAAAAGAGTTGGAGAATGGAGTTAAAGAAATCTCCCAGAAAATAGAGCAAAAAGTCAAAGAAATGCAAAATGAAAGAAAAGAAAAGAAATAGAAGGTCGGGGCAAGAGGTCCAGGATCGAAATAATGGAAAGGGAGAAAATGGCTCCGATTATCCTGATCTTAATTATTAACATTATGAAATTGTTCTAGAAAACTTATCAAAACTAAAGGAAATAAGTTTCTGTGTTTGAAAGCCCCCACTGAGCACCCAGCACAATGGAAGAGAACTGATCTCTACCTAATAGGCAATTCACTGTGAAACGTCGAAATACTGGGGAAAAGAGAAGCTCTTACAAACAGCAAAAGAACCACCACAGGGTCACATCACAGAACTGGGACCGAGAGTGGCTTTTACCTTCTCGGCAGCAACACTGGAGCAAGAAGACAATGGAGCAATACCTTCAAATTACAAATCAAAAGTATTTCCAAACAAAAATTCTCTAACCTGTCATTCTAAAAATGAGGGTAGAATAAAAATGAGGGTGGAACAATTTTAGACAGATAAGATCTCAAAAACAGCATCTCCCACGCAGCCTGATCGCAGAAGATACTGGAGGATGTGTTCCACCAAAACAAGAACATAATCTGAGAAAGAGGGAAGCCTGAGGTCCAGCGCAGAGAAGCAGCAACTGGAAGTTTCAGAACACAATGAAGAATGATCCTAGGATCAGAGCTACACAACAAATATGGAAGGAAGTGATCCAAACCTCAGCAATGTGACTCAACAAATTGGTAGGCTGAGGGCTCTCACCACAAAAATCCCTTTTTTTTTTTTAACCATTTTTTTCTGTCTGAACACAAAATGCCCAGGTAAGCCTGACTCAGACTCTTATCTGTACTTGGCTTAGCCTAACCACAAATTAATGGAGTTCCTCCTCCATCCCCGACCAACTCCCAATGCCACAGGGATGCCTTTATCCATCGAGGATGGTCCTTCTGCCATAAAACGGCTATTTTGATGAAGTCCACAGAGCTGGGGTGGGCACAGTGAACTCAGAACCCAGTGAAGTGCTCATCCCCTCTCAGCACACTGCCTCCAGGCGTCTAACACAACACCCACACAAACAGCCCTGACAATTGTTCTGACTGTGGTAAACCCTCTGCTTCCCAGGACTCACTCATGGCCTTGACCACTAGCTGCCTCAGAAGAGGTCTGTAAACTCCCGGGGAAATGCAGCTCAGCTCTGACCCAGAGGCTGAGTCCGGTTTCTCTCAATTACAGGGACCTGCAGTGGCAGCACTGCCCTTCCCTTTCACAGCAAGGTGTATGTAAGTTACTTACTTTTCCAGAAACAATAAAATGTTTTATGCAAAGTAACAACATGGTGGTTAACCTGTGAAGAAGAGCACCGAGGCATTAGGGGTTTACCGCTGGGGAGAAGCAGAGGGAGGCGACAGGCACGGGGCCGCAGAGGCCTTCTAAAATACTGGCAATGTTAGTTTCTCAGTCTGGAAGTTGCTATGCAGGTGTTCATTTTATAATTATCCTTTAAGCCATAGACATTTTATAGACTCTTCTCCATGTAGTGTATGTCTTACATTTTTTAAAAATAAAAACAGCAAAAAGAATGGTTACAGCATTAAGGGATGGTTGGTTAATAACCCTACTTTTAACAAAGCAAGTCAGCACTTCAGCAGCAGGACAGGGGAGCTTCAGCGCTCCCACAGCAGGCGCAGAGGTGTCGGCAGCAGGGCTACCGGGGAGCAGCAAACACCTATCACAGAATCAAACGTAAAAAAGAGTAGGCAGTTTGAAAGTCATTTATGCAAGTTCATGTTACATATATGGCTGTCAGTTATTGAATTAAATAAAAGCATAAAATAAATTTGGAAAGACGTCCATCTCAAAGAAATCACTGAATGCTACACTGAGTACAATCTGGCCAATTCAGAAAATGAGGTTTCCCAAAATCAGTAATTCCAGAGGCGTCATGATACCCAGGAGTTAGTTGTAGAGTGGACACAACTAAAATTTGTGTTATAGAGTGATTTTAAAAAACAAAGTATAAGACATCTAAATTGTAATTAAACTTTGGATTTCCACATAATCATCAATTACCAATAAGAGCTGTCTCCAAAAAGAGAAAAGAAAAAAAAAAGAGTTGTCTCCAGATCAATGGTATTCATTCCAGAATTGATCTTCACCTGCCCGAGGGCTGTGACCAGCCTGCGGCAGGGTAAGAAGGGCCTTTCCAAGGAGCCCGGCAGGCAGCTGTGGGCTGGGGACAACCACGCGGAAGCCATCGGCAGGTGAGTGAGAGATGGAGTCTTGCCTGTGGAGGAGACTATCTGCAGAGTGTAAAGCAGAAAGAGATAAGGAAAGGAAGAAGTAGCGGATATTAATAGTAGCTGGTAATTAGCAATAGTAATCAGAAGCAAAATCAACCTTTACTTCTCCCACACAATGTGCTAGGCGGCACGCTGAGCGCTTGGCATGTGCCGTTTCACTTAATTCTCCTGACAAGGTAATGAGACAAGTACTATCATCTCATTTTTACAGACTCAACAGACAGGTTAAGTAATGAGCACAAACCTAGAAACTGGTAAATAAGGAAGCCAGCCTTAACAGCCTCATCCACTAAGTTTTAAACTCCTGCAAAATCCAAGAGAGACATAGATCCGATATGAGCACACATTCATATACAGTCTTTAGAGTAAAAAATATCCTGTACAGAAGTTGATGTTTTTCAATGTAGACCATGAGTTCCTTCACCCCAAAACATCACAGAGACAAGAAACTGGCTTAATTTTACATATCACTCCAAAACAAGTTTCAAGAATAAAGGTTTAGAACTTCAAATAAAATGTAGGCCGATTTAGCCTAAGGGTTTTAAATGACCAACTTTCGGAGAGCTGGTTTCTTTAAATCAATTATGATCGATATAAGCCAGATGGCTGGACTGTCAAACTGGATAGAGCTGTCTGCATGATAAGGTCACCGCATCTGTCACTGGGAGACTTTGGAAAAAGTGTCACATCCAGAAGCTCCCTAACCTCAGAGCCCATATATCTGAGTCAAGCCCACCAGGGATTCGGAGGTGCAGTGAGGGGATTAGATGGTGTTCCGGTGTTTGATAGTGTTTGTCTGTCAAATTGTTGTTTGCATTTTTATTTTGAGAGTAAAGAAAGAAAGCAAAAGCAAAAGCTCTCCACAGTCTAAGGTGTACGGCTTTATCCCTTCATCTTTAAGCCGCTTTTTACCCCATCTTACTGTAAACAATGTAACCCTAACAGGCACCATACTGTGTCTGGTATCCGGAAGCATATTACCGTAATTAAATGTTATTTCTGTTAGGATGTGTGTGCTACAGGTTGAGACAAGATCATATACGGTATTATCTTGCAATCTGCAAAATCATCTCACTCCTGCTGCTTCGGAAACTCCTTCTAGAACGGCAATGACAGCGCGACGACAGCACTTTCATAATGAAGGTGCAGTGATGTCTGCGGCAGAGAGCCACAGAGAGCGATAAACATCGCCCGTCACAAAATAAAGAGCAAATGGAAAAAGGAGGGGTAGCTTGACACTCCCCGCAAACGCGACATTTATTCACACAAAGCCACAAGTGCCAGTCCCCAGTGTGCATTTCTATTTCACAATTTCAGCACTGGGGATGCCTACCTTCAGGGCAAATCCATCTGAAAAATAAGAGTAACCACTGTGCTCGCAGAGAGGTAACATCCTTGCGGGGGCATTTTTTGAGGTCCCTCTTTTTAGGTAAGTCACAGACTCAAATGAAGCCTTAGGAATAAGCACCGTCCGATCTGCTAATAAGCGTTTCTATTAAAATGATTCTAACACTCGTGGACGTTTCTCGCTGGAAACATGACATGACCACCAACAATAATTACTTAGTTATTCCATGCTGAGAATGTAAAGGGATAGAAACAAATACAGGGACTCAGGCTGCTGGGCTGCTTCGCAGGCCCTGTTAAACCAGGTGGCCTCTGAAGATGCAGCTGGGCACGTACGGCCCGAACTGTGGAAGGTAAAAAGATTTTTATCTTCTACCCTGCAAAAGAAATTAGCCAAATTTAGTTTGAATTTGTGTACCTTTACTACACTAAATGAATTCACCAACGGGCAATTCTTTGTGCTTTCAGAATGTAACAAATAAAACTGAACTGAGAAGCAAAATAATCAGAGTACAGACATTCTTCATAAAACAGAGAAATTCAATGTGTGAAAATTCACCATTTTGAAACTTATTGAACATAAACTAATGTATTACATATGACCTGATTCTTCATTGTTTTAAATTTTCACCATCATGGAATCTTTTCCAATGAAGTCATTTGTCAATGCAAAATATACTTTTCCCTATATCTAACACTTAGGAAGCAAAACAAGATAAAATAGGTACAGACAACCTTTTTCTACAATGGTGAAAACGTAATGTTAAAAATGGGGCTTGATATCCCAACAAGTTATAGAAACTTAGAAGACAGATGCTTTTATTCAGAATCCTTCAAATAAATGGTGGGAACCACACAAGCACAGCTGTGACGCGGGGTCAAAGTGATGGTGACACCACCACAGGCGCTGAAATGCGTAGCCCGTGGCTCCACGCCAGACACAGCCCTCGAAGCCTCAGGGACGTAACCTGCTGCTCCTTGGGGGAAGCACCACACCACGCCCGCCCAGGCAATGAGGAGGCAGGCTGACTGAAAGGTCAAAGTCACACAGCCGCTTGCTCTGAGCCAAAGACGAGCGCTGCCACTAGACCACAGAGTCACTGGTGGAGGTCTTGGTGGGAAGCAGGACATCATCGCTACTGTTTTTAAAGAGAATGATTTGGTCAACTGATCAGCGCTGTGGAGCGCCTAACCTGCATGCCCCAGCTGTGGGCTTGTGCTAGGGCAACCGGGAAGGACGGGGGGTCTCTTGGAGATGGCGGTGCTGAGGGGGGCAGGACAGTGCCCTGATCAGCAGGCTGTGGGCACTGAGGAAAGCGTCCCGATCGCTCTAAGTCTTCGGACTGAGACAGAGGGTGGTGTCCCTCCCTCACCAAGACAGGGAATACCCACGGTCCCAGCACTGTAGGGAGACAGAGACAAGGAGAGATTTTAAATGCCTTGATTACGAATTTAAATTCTGAAGCGGCTCCTTTTCTAACCCCAAGAGTTCATAAAAATGGACAGCAGAGCAGGTTCATCATTTAAAAATAGTAGGAATATAGGTACAAGATGATATTTGCAGGCATCAGTCCAACTCCTAACAGGCAGTGCCGTCCCCAGATGGTCACAGGACCAAGGTCAGGCAGGTTACCTCGCTGTCCAGAATTTATAGGCTGGTTCCTACACTTCCCAGGAAAGGTTAAAATTTATGTGGCCCAACAGAGAAAAAAACTATTCCCCAAAGAACCTCCAGGATGGGACCCTGATTTTCCTCTTGAGATGACGTGGTATTTGCTGTCCCACCGGCCCCGGGTGTGTTTCCCCACGCGTACAACTATTACTCTCCATCTCTTTTTGACAAATGTGCTTGAGTCGCATTGTGCTTCAGGTTTCTACAGCAGAGAAGGATGGTGCTAAGCTGTAACCCATAGAAAAAATGGTCTGGGACCCAAGTGAGAGGTTAAGTGGCAGGTAGCAAGACAGAGAGACGCATGAAACCCTGTGACCACTAAGAAGTCCCCAAGCCACTTCTTGCCCATGATCAGTGTTCCCAAATAAAGTGCCCGTTGTAATCTCTAAATTATGCAATGTAATCAGTTCCTGAGGTGATCCAATAGGGAACCCTTAGAAACATTTGCTTTTCTCACTTTAAACATTAGATTAAAATTATAACAACTTTGGTGGTTTTCCCAATATGTTCTCCTTCCTCTTTAATAAAATATATAAAACATAACCCTTAACACAAATTTTCATAGTTTGACGTAACATTATGGTACCCTGAGAAGCTACCATCGACTCAGGAGTTATTTGCGACCACCCTCAATGTGCCCGGCCCATTAGAGTCCCCTCCCTCTCTTCCAGGCATGACGGGCGTCCTCTCCTACCTCACTGCTCCTTCTGGCGCTAGTCATCGCCCGCTCTAAACTCCTATCTTAGACCCAGACTATGATGAAATAACATACAACAAAGCATGCTACGATCATATATAATGTTAAAAAAAAACTGATTCAAGATTAAGAAGTAAAATCTTTTCCTGTGCAATAAGAAAAAGGACTTTATAATAGCTATTTTGAATGCTGGAGGGAGGAAAGGGTGTGTGTTTGCTTTCCCTTAGGTTCTTGTAACATATTTGACTTCAAAGTAAATGGGATGAAAGTTTACTAAAAAAAAATCTAGCTTTTCAAAATTCAACTAAATATAATACAGAAGTAGCCTCTCTCAACAGTCTCCACCAGAGCTTATTCTTCTGCCTGCTCAGACGACATCAAACCATTGGAATATCTGATGACTTGTGAGCTGCTTGAATTGATATTTTGAATTCAAACTGGAAGTCTGGATGAAGGATTTGTAACAATTCAATCTGGTCTTTCCATGTAGAGACAGATTCAGACTGATCTACTATAGCAAATTCAATGTTCCATAAGTCACAGAGGCTATGTCATAAGTGAGAAAGGATGATCAAATGCAGTATTTGTGAGCTAACACAGGAATAATACTTTTAACCTTGCAAGAAAGAAATTGAAACTGAAAAGCCCTAGCACTGCAAAAACCCTGACTCCTGAAGCTAGGATTCATAAAATTCTTTATATCATTCTCCTTTTCTTTACTTAAATAATAGTCCAAGAAAATAAAATTTCCCGATTAATTATGACTATTTTATAAGTGTGGGCACTTCCTTGCAAATATGTGTGTCTTAGAAATAAAGGAAACAATAGTTTGTAGTGAGAACAGCACACGATATTGGTAGTACTTTTAATGGTTTTTGAGAACAAAATCTATAAACAGCATTAAAATCTGATTAATACAATAACTCAGTAGGCTGAGCTCTGGATTTAAAGGTTAAAAATTCAGAGTTTTAGCTCTCAAGTAATGTCAAGAACGGATAAACAGATAATATGTAGGTAGGTAGACAGACACATATTTAATCTTCACTTCCAATATAATACATGCGCAAGCTACTTATTACTTGACTCTCAAACTCCCACTTTTCTTGGCTCATCTTTAAATATAAAAATTTTAGTCATTAGTCAACTGAAGGCCGAATTACATTTTATGTTTAATCAAGAAAAGCAAGCTACACAGCTGCAGTGTTCTGTTTGCCATGATTGTCAGTAAGTTGAGATTTCGTTTTATAATTACAGTCTTAATAGGGTGTCAGGATGTTACGTAACAAACAGAGCCTCGGTCAGCCGGAGAGCAACAGGGCACTTGTTAAATGTGAACTGCGGAGACGCAGGATCAAGTGAGCGTGCAGAGGAGGAGGACACGGATGGAGAACTACTCAGTGCGACGCCTGCTGTCCACACGCTCCTTTGGTGAGGTCGTCCAGCTCCACAGACACATCTGTCAGGCACCAGCTTTTTAATTAGAGACATTACTCTTTAACTCACAAATCTGCTCTCACACACATAACGAATTTTAGCAGAGAAGAAAGTGTGAGATGAACAGAAAAGACTTTTGGAAATGCTCTGGATTTAAATAAGCAGTTATTACTCTGTTTGAAGTCCCTGAAAAGTATCTATTACAGGAAATTTGGACATTCCTGCCAAATGTCCAAATCACATCTGGCTTTGAAAATCAAATCAACACCTTGAGTAGTAACCAGAAGCCAACAGGAAGTCTATGTAAATTGCAACAAAAGGTAATGAGTTCCATATGGATACAGAATTTTCAATGCCTATAATATGTTTCATAAGAACATTACACAGCACCTGTATTCACAGCATCATCCAAATTGTGGTCAATAAGATACTTTTACCTATGCTAATTACTGCTTCTAACTCTTAAATTTAAATTCTGTTCAAGAGTAAGGAATCTTTAAATGGCTACTTTACACTTTGATTACATAATTGTTGGCATATGAGAAAAAGTATTTGGCTGGCAAACAATGTTGGATTTATTGCTCTGGTTCATTTAAAAAGCCATAACACTTTGGTTACTTTCGGTGGTGCAGAGAGGCAATATTTGAAGTTCTACCTCAGCTAAGAACGTGTGTACTGCCTTCACCAGTAGCTGGGAAAAGACTTCAGGAGAGATGTAGCTATATGTTACTTTCTTTTTCTAAGTAAATTTCATCAGGCAAAATTAGGTAATTCTATGGAAGTTAAGACTGCTATCACAATGGTTTATGAATACGGAAAAGGGAAATGTTTTAATCTTTAATTTATTTTATAGGCAATTCAACAACATTTTTCGGTAACATCTACCATGGAAGAGCACAACTGAATTGTTCAAAGCTCTGAACCACTGGTTCTCGTGTTCGGCTGCATCCTGAAATGGCCTGGGAGCTGATGAAATCCTGACATCTGGATTCCACTGCAGAGGCTGATTAACCGGTAGGAGACGGCAGTATGAGCTTCGGTAGTTGTGAGCTCCCGGGGGACCTCAGAGCCCAGAGGGCACTGCTGCTCTAAGCCACCTCGGGTCCTCGAGGACAGGGTACAGACATCTATTTGCAGTGCTCCACACTGTGCTACTCTGAGCTGAACACGTGCTTGCCCGCCTTGCTGCAGTCTCACTGCACGGTGTCAACATGGGAAACATCTGACCAGGAGCCGAAGTGGGCCCCTTAGCCACCAGTGACACTTGGACATCCTGCTCACTTAAGGCTACATACACATGTAAAATGAAGTTCCACGAGCACATCCATGAACTTCTACCAGGCAAAAGCAAATGGGAGCCCTGTGCTCTTTCTCCCACAGTCTGTGAAGCGTGGTAGTGTGAGTCTTAGAGCAAATGGCACAGAGCACAGGGGGAAGGGGACCAGCCTGTTGGTGGTGGCCATTTCGCATCCGCGATTTGGAGCCCCAGCACGAACGCTACACAGGACTGAACGCCAAACAAACAGGAGCGCATGTGCCGGTGGGAGCAGGGGAAAGGGAGAATCCACTACTCTCCTAGTCTTCCCCTAGAAAAGAAAGCCCCAGGAAGTGAGAGAATACACTTCACACTAAGACAGAAAGGAAGCTCCTGCCTTGGAGAAGCTAGGAGGCTGCTCAAACATGGGAATGGGGTTCCCTGCATATCCAAGGCAGTTAGACAGGAGGGGAGGCTCGCAGAGCACCCGAGTCAGCGCTGTTGGTGGGCTCAGGCGGCATTTCCCCACTCACTGGCCCAGTGTTTGAGCATCTTTTCACGTGTACGCACTGAATTCCATTCCTGGTAGAAAGTTAAATGGAGGTGATGGGGAGCCAAAGCATTCCATGTAGTAAATTCTTCACACAAAATAGCAGCATCTCCAAAGACATATTGTAAGAAAAGGAATGGCAATCTTTAAAATGGTGAATGAAAGACATGAATGACTGGCAATCACAGACACTCAAAAATTACTTGTTGAATCAATGAATAAAAACGTTCTGTGCCAGACATGACACCTAGGCCAGATTTCACACGCCTTCCCCAAGAGTAACAAAACTATCCTGAAAGAGCTATTAAGAGGTATAAATCCTTGTAATTCATTTCTCTTCTGCTAATTGGTATCAGTGATAAAGGCTATTAGCTTAAAACATGCCTATTTCCTATGAAAAGAATTTAATAATCCATCACTTATATTAAATTCCCCAGATGCAAAGTAAAGAACCTAGAGGTTAACAAGATGAGAGAGTTAACAGATACATGATACTAATAGTAATAATTTCACTTTAGACAGACATCTTTTCACTTCATTGGCACCTACGTCTAAACACCAAGACAAACAATTCCAGTTTGAAGGCAAGTGACAATATATCATTTTTCTGTATTCTCTCAATAAAAATGAAAATAAACAAATGACCAGTAAGAACAAAGGGGACAAAAAAGCTCATCTTGACAATTCGACTCTTCCATGTATAATTGGCAGTATCATTTCCTCAGGACAGGACTCATTTAGTGACACTACAACTTCCCATTAATTCAGCATTTTACACAAACTTGAACTAGTAATTAGTTGGCATGAATCTTGCTGCATTATCACATATACTTTGTGACCAAATTTTAATAGGACCATCTCATCTGTATTCACACAATGCTGTTAAACCAATTATTTTTTATATGTTGCCTGAAAATGAGTTCACTTTATTTTTCATATTAGAAGCTTTCCCTGTATTACAAATATGCAGGAAAAAATAACATTTTAATAAAAACAAACTAGGTAGCTAATCACATCTGGAGTTACACTTCAATCTCCAGACATGTACCTTTTTTATTATTACTAATTAGTTTCTGAAAATCCAGTGCTCAGTGTTGGATGAACAATAAGAAGACACGGTGTCTGCTCAAAATCCTAAGATTCTAAATTATAAAAAAACAGCAAAAATATATATGCGATATTCTCATAGTAATAGAAAGAGAATTTTATAGTAAACATTTTTCAGTCAAGCAGTAATTATTAGAAAGAAAAATACCAAGCTTTCCATGATAAGCTCAATTATTTATAGCCAAAGTTACACCTGAAAGAATAACTATTCACAGGGAAGTATGTGGGTCGGTCCCGCACCGTCGCAGCTGACCGTGTTGTCCACTGTATAGGCAATGTTGGTTTCCCCCCAGTCACCACCCCTGCACACGCCGCCTCCCCCAGCCTTTAAACACCCTATGAGCCCTGCGCTGGTTCCCTCCGGCCCGGGGTCTGCTTGTCAGGCTATTGTCCCCTCTGCACCCCAGCCCTCACTCACCCTCCTCAAGCAGCAAATCATTATTGCACTTACGGCCCACAGTGGTGACACTGCCAATGACTGGACAAGGAATGGGCCTATCACAGTTCTGCCCAGCGGAATGCTTGTGGTTCGCACGCAGGCACAGAGGCACTCGAGGGGGACGTTCACTCTTTTTAGCCTCTGGTCGTAATCTGTGGGAGCCATCCTCAAACCCCAAGCAGAGCCAGCCTGGGAGAGCAAGAGCAGGCTGTCAAGCTGATATGAGGAGAGTAGAAACAGAAGAAACTTCAGTTTTTGATGATGTTATTAAGGCCCCCCAGTTAACATTCCCTAGAATTACCCTACTTCAGGGCTTCTTGGGTAGAGAATAAATTTCCTTCCTGCTTACGCCATTTTCAGTTGGTTTTCCATTACCTGCAGCTGAAAGCTTCCTAACTTATTATCACTGTAATAGACTTCAAAAATCATTTTGTGATCACAGAACACTTATAAAACTTGATTATATATTATGCCACAAACTAAGCCTCAATTCAAAAGAACATAAGTTACAAAGATGATATTTTCTCAAGATAATGTAATAAAAACTAAAATTCATGAAAAAATATAAACCATAAATAGCTAAATAAGGTAAAAAAAATTTAATTCTCCTCAAATACTAAATCACTTCTCAAACAAAGGAGCAGCTAAAGAAACAATTACAAAATCTTTAGAAAATAATGACAGTAAGAATGTTACATACTAAAAAAGAAAACAAAGAAAGGAAAAGTAAAGATAGGAAGACTTGAAATCAGAAGAAAAAAATATAGCATAAAATTGGGGAGATGGAAGGCAGGAAAAAAAATAAATGTATGAGAAACCAAACAATAAGCAAAATAAAGATAAGAGATAAAAATAGGTGAATCCGGAAAAGAGAGGAATCCGGAAACTAATTCTAAAGAGATTCCTTGAGAGGGATGGAGGAAAGAAGCCGCTAATCTAATAAAGAACAATTAGAGAAAGTGTAATATACAACAGTAGGAGTAAGCAAAAGGTATAATCTCAGAAAGAGACACTACAAAAACTTTCAAGAACACTACATTCAGGAAATAATACTAAATATGGGTATCTTACAATTTTCTCACTATCAGGTCCCTGAGGAGCCTTTCCCAACCGACGCCCTGCCCGCGGAGGCACACGCTCAGGAGTGCGAGTTTGTCTGGCAGGAGTGAGCCTGAGGGGCCACAAACCACTGTAACTCCTGAGATTGTCCTTGCCTCTCCTAACGCACCATTTTGCTCAACAGTGTCCTTGCTGAGAATACCTGCATTAATACTAAGTATAACGCTTTAGAAAAATAAGGATTTTCTATACTGATTCAAGAGGCAGAATACCAGAAATACCAAAACAACAGGTAAAATTGTATGAATTTCCAACAAATTACCACCAAAAAGGTTAACAGACTCAGATGGTATTACAGACAGATACCATCTAAATTTCAGAGTCTCATAATCCTTATGCTAGACCAGGAGTTGGCAACCTAAGACCAGGGGGCCAATTCTGGCCTGCCACATGATTTTATAAATAAAGTTTTATTAAAACACAGCTACACTCTCATTTACATAGCATTTGAGGCTACTTTCATGCTACAGTGGCAGGAGCTAAGTAGTTAAGACAGAAACCATACGGCTCACAAATGCTAAAATATTGAATATCTGGTCCTTTACTAGAGAAAAAAAAACTGCCTGCCGCTGTACTAAGACCATAAAAAGACAGTTAATACAACATTCGCAAAGCAAATATAACTTTTATGCACTTAATACGTTTTAATATGTACATAAGATAAAAACGAGGAGATATTGATAGAGAATAAGACAGTTAAGAGAGGCAGAGAATAATATATATTCTTATCAAACACAAGTGAAACTTCACAAAAATTACTCATTAAATATTAGGACAACAGAATACATTCACAAATTCAAAAAAAACAGAAGTCATACAAATCTTGTTAAATAAATGTAACAAGGTAAAATTAAAACATGGTTACAAAAAAAATACTCTCTACCTATTAAACTTGCAAAAGCATACTTACACATGTGTTTTGGGATAAAGAAAAAAAAAAGGAAAAATTTCCATTTCTTTTACACATACATAATTATAGCTCACAGGATAAAAACTGGAAAACAGCCAAAGCAGGATCAGTAGAAAATCGTAGTGTAAGATGCATTTATTAGAAAATACAAGAGACTGAAAATAGTTTTTAACTCAGAAAATGAGAAAAAAACACTTCACAAATAAATCTTAAAAAGAAGGTAGAATAAATTATTGAAGATAAAAGAAGAAATGAATTAGAAAACAAAATATCAGGACATTTGAAACCCAGGTTCTTTGAAATGATCGATGGAACCGACAAAGTTTTGGTAAGTCTGATTTAAAAAAAAGAGTCAGTCCAAATAACCCACTCTAGACATGGGAAAGGGAACATGACTTCAGATTTGAAAGAGATTTTTTTTCACTTTTCCCCATATAACTTTAATTTTAAAACCAAGGCAAAATGAATGAAATATTAGAAAAATGTACTAAAACTTTCATAAGAATAAAAAGAAACATGAACAGACCAAATAGTCATAGAAAAAGCTAAAATGATAATGATTTAATTCTTTAAAAAAAGAAAAAGCACTGAGCTGAAATGGTTTTTGGAAGAGTTTTCTAAATCTTCAAGGAATAGATAACTCCCATGTTATAAAAAACTGTCGTAGGATCAAGCAGAGGAGGAAGGAGGAGGAGGAGAAGAAAGAAGGAAAAAGAAAGAGGAAAAAGGAAGGAAGAAAAGGGGAAAAAAGCTACCTTACATATTTTAAGAGGCCGACATAACTGGGAAAGTATGAGAACCAAAACTTAGATGGAAATAGTATTTATAAATATAGAAGTAACAACGTTCTGAAATAAAGTATTTTTTAAAAGTATAAAAGTTAGCCAAGAGTTGTGACCATGGGGGGTTTACCCAAGGTATATAAATATATTTCAATGTAAAAAAGAAAAGAAAAAGTCCCAATGAATTTATTACATTGACATATTAGAGAAAAAAAATCATATGATTATCACATAGAGGCTGAAATATCATTTGATAATACTGAACTCCAATTCCTAACAAAAATGCTGAGCAAATCTGGATAAAGAGTAAAGACCAGAAAATTAGGGAAAATTTTATACTCAATGGTAAAATATTAGAAGCGTCCCTTAAAAGGAAGAGTAAAACACAAAGACCTGTTCTACCTGACACAACCCCATGTTGTGCACGCCTGGGTACTGCAATGAGATAAACAAAAGTTAGAGTTATAAATATTGGAAAATAGAAAACAAGATTATCATAACTCACAAACAATATGGCTATTCACTTATAAAATCAACAGAAAAATAATAAGAAATTTTGGCAAGTGGACCACATACAAGGTCAACACAAAAACCAATAGCTCTCTTACACCTCCAAAATAGCCAATTTAAGAATCTAATAGAAAAAAGTAACATAAACACTAAAGTAGGTATAAAACTAAAAGAAATGTGCAAGATCCTTATAAAGCCAACTATAAAACTTTGCCAAAGGACTACAGAAGTCTGAATAAATTAAAAGATATACTCTGTTCAAGAATGGTAAGACAGTATTTTAAAGATGTCGGCTTTAACAAACTCATTCTGATATATATTATCCCTATCCCTATCAAAATTCAAGCATAATTTTTGGGAAACCTGACAAGCTAATTCTAAGACTAACATAAAATAAAAAATATGTAAGAAAAAATTTTTAAAAGAACAAGGAAAGAGTTGGGTCTATACAAAACAATACAAAAACAATACAGCATTATATTAATTAGAATGGTATAATATTAATACAGAAAGATAGAAGCCGATTAACAGAAGAGAACTGCACAGTCTCGAATTGGTGTCGTCATCATCACCATCACAGCTGACATTCACTGGGCGCTCAGGAGTACCAGGAATGGCTCTAAGTCTGTTACATAGATAAGCTCACTTAATTCTCACAATGATCCTTTAAAGTAGGTATTTTCACTTGGTCCACTTTAGCTGACAAACCTATGACACAAAGCCTAAGTAACAACTAGTGCTTGACAGAATCTGCATTCGAGCCCACAGTGACCACCATGTCATCCTGGTACAGTGCCACATAGTTTATGCAGTTTGAGAAGTGACGGAGGTAAAATTTCCAACCCATGGACATGCCAAGCATCTCCAATGTGCTTCTCTAGACATGCCTGTCTGCAACCTGCTCAGTGCCCTGCAAGGGTGACTTGTTGGGACTACATTAGTAGGTTCCTGTGACACTCGGTTGGTTTCAGCCAATAGGGTATGAGGGTGATGAATTAGGACCAGGCAGTCATTTTGGCCCCTGAACCCTGACTGCCCCCCACACACACATACACACAACCGTTCCCATTCTACAGAGTTGCCACAAGGATCATAACACCCTCCACACAACGCCGCAGCTCCTCAGGCGGTCCTCTCCAAGGAGCCCCCTCAGCATCTATTCTCCACTTCACGCCTTTATCCCTTAGGGCTTCACGGTGGAAAAAGCAGTTGCTACTTGCTCCGGAGTTAGAATTCCTTTCTCTTTCCCTAACAGCCACACCTTTGGGTAAACTCCTTTACTAAACTCTTCCCAAATTATCCCTGTTGGCTTCCACAGTCTGTCTCCCGCCAGGACCCTGACAGACTCCTGAGAAAGGATCAATGAGTGAAATCGGCTCTCCTTTGGGGGAAACAAATGGTTCAAGTCCTACCTGGGATCAGTCGCAAGAAATATTCTAGATGAACTGAAGATCAGTATACTCAAAACAAAGCTATATAAATACTGACAGAAGATACAGAAAATATTTTATAACATTGAGGATTCCTTCTTTAAAAAGACATAAAACTTAAAACACTAAGAAAAGCTTAGTGAATTTAATGACATCAAAATTTAAATTTCTGTATGGCAACATAAAGGGCAACAGATTTGGCTGGCAGAACTTGTAATGGAAGAAAGGATTAATAATTACAGCATGCAAAGAATGTCAAAATCTCTGAGAAAAGATAAGCCACACAATGATAAAGGAAAAGGATGGATTCTACCGAACATACTGTGATGCTCTACAAATAAAATATACAGTATTGGGGTGTGAAAAGGACACAGGTTTTAATTCACAGTATTATAAGAGATTGGATACTCTAAACTATGTATCTACTAACAATAATTAAAAATGCGAGATGAAATATTTTTAAAAATGCTATTCTAAAATGTATGTCTGATCAGGCAGGAGTAAGGAATCGGCCAGGGGAAAGTGAGAGCTGGACTCTGGGGCTGGGGCAGGGGCAGGGCCAGGGGTGGGGGCCAGGGCTGGGGCCAGGGAGTGGGCACTCGCCCTCTCTCCGAACTCTGGGGGCCTGCAGCTTCTGGTCTGACAACTGCACAGAGCATTGGAGACAGGCAATAAAGCCCATGGTCTCTACCAACTGTGAAGCTCAAAAAAGACTCAATTAAGTTGAAATCCCAAAGTCCTTCGATTCCAGAGTAAAGGTGAATGAGAAAGAAATCCCTGTGCTGAAGAGAAAAGCAAAGAAAGAAGGAAGCCTGACTTTTTAAAGTGGAAGGGAAAGGGGTTCCGTGAGAATTTATAACCACCAGGGGGCCTCACCCAGTCTGCAGCCCAGATTCCCAGTACACTAACAGGAAGTACGAAACAACCTCAAGCAAATAATTTTTAAGTGTAGCTTTCAGGTAGTTGTGTCCCCAGGCAACTGGCAATAGCAAATACAGGCGCCCTCCGGAGGAAAGCCGCTTCAACCCGGATTCAAAGCGTCTCTGAAGGCAGCCAAATGGGAAACCAGGTAAAGCACAGGCGAGCAATTCGCACAAGATAAAATATACATATTGAATCAGGAGGACACAGGAAAAGAAGCATAATCTGACCAGGAGTAACCAGGCACACGCAAATGAAAAGAATAATGCAACACTATTTCACCCACCTTATTGGCAAAAATGTATAAATCTCCTAACACACGTGTTCACAAGGATGAAGGGAAACCGAACTCTCCATGTTAACTCACTCGTCATTCGACAAAGGGTTATAAAGCTCCTCATAGGTACCTGGTGTTATTTTTGTGAAAACACAAAGTCTGTTTTGAAGTTTATATTCTAGTGAGCAGAACCAAACAATAAATAAATAATTATACTTTAAGGGGAGAGGGAAGATCTGAGGGTTAAGGGCTATAAAGAAAAATAACGCAGGTGACATCTATAGCGCGGGGCTCTGCAGGCCTTTTCTGTAAAAGGCCAGAGAGTAAATATTTGACCTCAATCAAAACTACTCAGCACTGTCAATGGGGCACGAAAGCAGCCACAGGCAACACATAAACAAATGAGTATAACTGTGTTCCAGTGAAACTTTATTTGTGAGAATCTGCAAGGGGCCAGATTTGGCCCTCAGAGTACAGCTGGTCAACCCCTACTGCAGAATGAAAAGCACTGTGAACATTTCAAATATAAAGAAAAGCACAAAAAACATTCTAATGAATATCTATATACCCACCACCCATGTTTAATAACATGTTGCCATGTTTATCTTATCAATATTTTGTTGAATATTTTCCCCATAAGTAACAGGCATCATGTTATAGCCTATGCATACTCCAGTACGCATCTCTCAAAAATAAGGATATTTCCCTACATAATCACCCTACTGTCACAGCTAACAGAATTAATAGTAACTCTTTAATTTCATCTTATCCCCAATCCATATTCAAATTCCTACGAATATCTTTAAAAATTACTTTCTTAGCTGGCGTGTTCAAATCAGGATCCAACGAAAGGCAACTCAGAGCTTTCAGTTCTCAGCTAACCCAAAAATATCTTTTAATCTCGAGTAGTTCCCAGTTTTTCTTTTTCCATCACAGGCTTGTTGAAGAGACTGGACCAGGTGAACTATAGAATTGCTCACCTCATGAAATTAAAGAATTTCAATTCCACTTTTAATTATATACCTTAGAGAAACTCTCCCAAATATATACAGAGAAATGCATGAGAATTTTTTTGTAACAGAAAAGAAGTGAAAACATTTAAATGCTTATTGATATGGAATAGATAACACATCATTATTCATAAGATGAAAAGTCATGTAGCAGTTAAAAGATGTAGATCTACATGTAGATATCTACATGTAGATATGTAGCTATATCTATTTATATGGATAAACCTAAAAAATATATTAAGTAAAAGAACATTTAAGAGCAAATATATAGTGCTTTGTTTATATATATATTTTTAAAACTAGACAGTCATAGAGCAGTAGTGGACACTTCATAAATTTTCACTTTAAAAAATGTGTACATTTTAAGATAGAAAATGAAACAGGTTAAGTTAGATCTCCAAAAGCATTTTTGCAAACAAATATGAAAAAATAAATAAATATTTGAAGTCCCTGTCATATGCACAGCTTAATTTCCAAGACAGAAAGGGAACTCCTTTATTTTTCCTTTAAGTGTATTTTACTGATTATGCTATTAGTTGTCCCATTTTTTTCTCTCCTTTTTTCCCCTCCGCTCTGCACCCCCAGTCCCAATGGCATCCCACCCCTTAGTTCATGTCCATGGGTCGTACATGTAAGTTCTTTGGCTTCTCCATTTGCTATACTATTCTTAACCTCCCCCTGTCTTTTCTGTACCTACCAATTATGCTTCTTATTCCCTGTACCTTTTCTCCCTTTCTCCCCACAACCCTCCCTGCTGATAACCCTCCATGGGATCTACATTCCTGTGATTCTGTTCCTGTTCTAGTTGTTTGCTTAGTTTTTGTTTTTATTTTTTTAGGTTCAGTTGTTGACAGTTGTGAGTTTGCTGTCATTTTACTGTTCATATTTTTGATCATCTTCTTTTTCTTAGATAAGTCCCTTTAACATTTCATTTAATAAGGCCTTGGTGATGATGAACTCCTTTAACTTTACTTTATCTGGGAAGCACTTTATCTGCCCTTCCATTCTAAATGATAGCTTTGCTGGATTGAGGAATCTTGGATGTAGGTCCTTGCCTTTCACGACTTTGAATACTTCTTTCCAGTCCCTTCTTGCCTGTAAGGTTTCTTTTGAGAAATCAGTTGATAGTCTGATGGAAACTCCTTTGTAGGTAACTCTCTGTTTTTCTCTTGCTGCTTTTAAGATTCTCTCCTTATCTTTAATCTTGGGTAGTATAATGATGATGTACCTTGGTGTGTGCTTCCTTGGGTCCAACTTCTTTGGGACTCTCTGAGCTTCCTGGACTTCCTGGAAGTCTATTTCCTTAGCCAGATTGGGGGTGTTCTCCTTCATGAGTTTTTCAAATAAGTTTTCTATTTCTTGCCCTTCCCCTTCTCCTTCTGGCACCCCTGTGATTCAGATATTGGAGTGTTTAAAGTTGTCCCGGAGGTTCCTAAGCCTCTCCTCATTTTGTTGAATTCTTGTTTCTTCATTATGTTCTGGTTGAATGTTTATTTCTTCCTTCTGTTACAAGTCATTGATTTGAGTCCCAATTTTCTTCCCTTCACTGTTGGTTCCCTGTGTATTTTTCTTTATTCCACTTTGCATAGCCTTCACTTTTTCCTCCATTTTGCGACCATACTCCACCGATTCTGTAAGCATCCAGATTACCAGTGTTTTGAACTCTGCATCTGATAGGTCGGCTACTGTTCATCCTTTAGTTCTATCTTGCGAGCTTTGATCTGTTCTTTTGTTTGGGTCATATTTCTTTGACTCTGGTGAACCTGTTACATGGTAAGAGGCAGAGCCTTAGATATTTGCCAGGGCGGGGTAACCCACGTGCTGCTTTGTGGCACTGTATGTGGGGGAGGGGTCCGAGAGGGAACAATGCAACCTAGTCAGCTCTCGGAGGCCTTCAGTCACTTACCCGCAAGCAAATTGGGTCTATTGGTGCTGGTTCCTGGGTAGGTGGGTTTGTGTACATTCTAGGACCCTGAGGGCTCCTGAAATGAACTCCTCTGTGAGGCCGAGAGTTTCTGGCACTGCCGCAACCCCCACAAGGTTTTTACAGTCAGAGGTTTTGAGGCTTTCTGTTCCCAGGCTGGAACCCTGGGTTGTGCAGTCTGTCTCGCTCTGCTGTTGTTCCTTCTGGTTTATCCATGTGCAAATCTGGGACCACCTGGTCCACCAGCTGCCATCTCACCTGCCCGGTCTGCCAGCTGCCACCTTGCTGCATCCTCTCCACCCTGGCTGCCCATCTCCGTCCCTCCTACCAGTCTGGATGAATGTTTCTTCTTCAACTCCTTGGTTGTTAGACTTCCATACAGTTCAATTTTCTGGCAGGTCTGGTTGTTTTTTTGTTTTTAAATTTGTTATTGTCCTTCTTTTGGCTGTGCGAGGAGGCAAAGTATGTCTACCTACGCCTCCATCTTGACTGGCAGAAAGAGAACTCCTTTTCGAAGGACAGAGTCAACAAATATGAAACAGAAAGACAGAGCACACAGATGGGCACTAGACTTACCATGGTGACCGCTTTGTAAGGCACACGAATATCTAATCACCATGTTGTACACCTGAAACTAATACAATGCTGTATGTCAGCTACAACTGAAAGTAAATTTTTTTAAAAGATGAAACATAAACCCCAAGTGGCTTAAGCCCCAGAACCTACAACCTCTACTTTTAATGACTGCACAAAAGTCAGAACCCAAGATGCTGGGCCTAGATAAGGTGGAAAATTATAATAAAACCAGAGAAATTAAAGGTTTTCTGTGGAAAAAAAGTAAACTAAAGGGAAAAAGAAATCTCTTTTACCAAGTAGGCAGAAAAGAGATGTACCAGGGAAACACTAACAAAAGGTCTCATGAAAGTCTCACTAGGCTACCAGCCACAGAGGTAAGCTCCTTTCTGAAGCCTCTAGGGAAGAATCTATCCATTTCCTGCCTTTTCCAGCATCTAGTGGCTGCCAGTACAATTTGACTCATGGCCCCTTCCATCTTTAAAACTGCAATGGCTGATGGAGTCCTCGCCACATCACACTACTCCGACCTCTTCTTCTGCCCCTCCCACATTCCCACATTCAAGATCCCAGTGATGACAGTAGGTCCATCCATTGATGCAAAATCATCTCCTTATTTTAAGATTACATGATGAGCAGCCTTAATTCCTTCTGCTATTTTAATTCCCCTTTGCCATGTAAGCTAAAAAATTCATGAGTTCTGATTATCAGGACATGGACATCTTTTGGCGAGGGAGGAGACACACAGAGGGCCCATTATTCTGCCAACTCAAAAACATAAACTTAAATTTATAGAGAAAAATATTGAAAGAACTTTGAGAAATTTACGGATACATCATTTAGTGGAATATTTTAACGTATCTGTCAGTAGTTGCTAGATAATCAGACTAAAGTCAATAGTTAAAGATATTAAAGATTTGTACAATATAATTAACAAGCTGATTAATAGATATTTTTAGAATCCTGCTTCAAACAATTGGAGAATAGATAATCTTATGCAAATGTGCAACATTTATAAGAAGTGACCACATACTGGGCCACAAAGTAAATCTCAACAACTTTTAAACAATCAGCTTGATACACCTAACATTCTCTGACCACAATGCAATTACATTAAAAATCAGTATTTCAAAGGACAATAAGACAATTTGTCATTTATAAACACACCTAAATAATTCGTTGATTTAAGAAATCAATTAGAATGTTAAAATACACATGAAATTTAAAATAACACCTCAAAACTATTAAGAAGCAACAAAAGTGATTAGAAAAAATTATAAATTTAAATGTTTAAATTATAAGAGAAAATAAGGTGGATAGCAATGAACAAATCATCTAATACAAGCATTAGGAGACAAACAGAATAAGCCTGTATCAGGCAGAATGAAGGGAGTAATAAAAGAGCAGACATAAATTAACAAAGATTTAATAAAACTTAAACAAAAACTTTGATTCCTTGAAAAGCCAGTAAGACTGATAAAGCTCTAGCAACGCTGATCAAGAGGCCCCTGCACAAATGAAAGCAAAGATATATGTGTGAAACTCATGCTAATGGATATTCAATTTTATTTGTATTTTGTTTTAAAAGAAGATTTAAAATGACATTTCCAGTTCTTTTTCTAATAATTACCACATTTGCTTTTTAAAATTTTCTCCAAATTAAAAAAGAGGAAATGAACGAAGGCCTCATTCACAACAATGATATAAAATGTCTAAAAGTACAGTAACAAGAAACATGGTGTATCTGTCTCAGAAAATTAGAGACCTGAAAATCCTAGCAGACACACAGATTTATCATATTTCTGAAATAAGCAGGAAAACCTAAATAACATAAAGATGTCAAAACTCACATATGAATTTATAAGATGAGTTTACAAAATAAATGGGATCCTAATCAAAACTTTAGGAGTTATTGTGTAAAAAATAAAATAATTCTCAAATTAATACTGAAGAATAAATGGGAGGTAATGGTCAAGAAATTTTGGAAAAATAACAAGGGAGATCTGCCCTAAAAACATGAAAATGTATTATAAGAGGGTAACACTTTAAAATTTCTTTATTGATAAAGGGATATAAAGACAAATCAGTGGAACCAAGCAGAAAATCCACAACAGGGTAAAGTTTCATAAGAAGTAGGTTTTAAACCAATGGGGAAAAAATACAGTTGAACAGGTAATGGGAACCTGTTTGGAAGAAAGCAAAGGCAGGCGTCCAACTCATACATACTGTACAATCAAATATGCTACTTAGGAACTTCCACACCTGTGAAATAAATATTTCACAAATATAAAGAGATACATACAAATTTCACCCACCTTCTCACTGTATACATGAGATAAAAATGATAAGCAAAAATAACCACGAGGATATTTTCAGTTGCAAATTGGAAACCTCTATCAACTGACGTCAGCAAGGAAGCTATTGAGCGACGAGTAAAACTGCAAAGCACAGAGGTAGCTCCTGTTTCGGAATCACTGGGGCCTGAGTCCTGGCTCCACCTCGCTGCCATTCTCTCAGACCTGCCCTCTGCTAGCAACTGCCAGCTTCACCCACAGCACAGCGTCCATCACGCTCACAGGCCTCGGCCCCATGCATCTGCATGTCTCGCCATCTCTGAAGGAGTTTCTCTTCCTCTGTCCACTGCAGAAAGTCCTAGTCATGCCCTCCTCTTCCCAGTCACTGTAATAAACAGAACGCCACTCACTGTGTGGATTAGGCCTGAGTTCATTTCCAGCAAGGGGACTGGGATTATGCCTTTTAATTCAACCAAACAGGGTCAATCTTTATGCCTGGGGGGTGAGGTCATCCAAGCCAAATTACAGCTGCTAAAATGGTAGGAAAGAAAGAATTGGAGGTTGGAAAACTAGACTACAAAGAGATCAACAAGTTTAACTATATAAAAATGATAAATTCCATAAATCCACCATCAAGAAAATGAAAAAGCAATGGTCTAGGGAGAAAAATCGGATATACTAAAATAAAACAGTGGTAGAGTCCTATATGACCCCAACCTTTTGGCAATAAAATCTTGGAGGATTTACTAAATTGTATCATTTGGCAAAAAAAGGAAACATAGATTTCAATGAGAGTAACAGTATAATAATCTAGGAAAAAATAAGTAATGTCTGCTTAAAAGTTAAGGCATGTTGGAATTACCACCGACCATTTTTTGAAAACACAGCCTTGTAGTGTTACATGCTACCAAGAGAGGCCATGGTAAGTGAAGACATTGTCTACATGCACAATGCGTGCTTCTTTGGATCACAGACTCTGTGTAGCACACAGGTCACTAACCTGAAAGAAAGCCATGAAGGTGGAAACTGATCAAAGAAATAAGAACACAGGAACAACTTCTATATGCATATTACACATTTAGGAAGCACTCCGAGAACTTTGATGAGTCGGACAGAATATAAAGAAAATCTGTCACCTAATCCACAAGTGAGAGACATTGTTTTGAAATTGGTTTTAAATTGGTTTTAAAAATACAGGTTTTAAAAATATAAAGCCTTCCATGACAAGTAGAAGTTTTAATTACCAATAGATAATAAGCAGGCTTTAAAACTAAATTAAACCAACTAAATTAAGCATGAGGAATTTTAAGGGGAAAATAAAAATGTTTGAGTTAATTAATCTTCAGGGACAGAAATCGCACAGGACAATGAATAACAAACACCTCATGGTGGCAAAAGAGCCATAGAAGAGCTAAGGTGATTTTGGTTTAAATGCACTCCACTATGAAATGACAGGGCTGCATAAGAAGAGCATTATGTACAACCATAACATACTTCATCCTTTCAAATGAATATATCCTACAAGCTTGACTTGATGGTTTAGTGAATTTCTTTATCTTCAGCCCAATTCTCCCATAGACTTTGATCTGGAGGGGGGGAAAAATGAACACTGGCCATAACATAAGTGAGTCATACCTAAAAATAAATCTTTTTTAAAAAAAATAAATCTTTTAAAAATCAAAGAAAAATAATTACTCTGCAGTAAAACATTAATAATCAAAATAAAATTCACAGTTGGAAAGCATTAGAGGGAGAAGAAGCTAGTATGCCAAGCATCCACTACGTCCCACAGGGTGAGACAGTGCTCTGGAGGGAAGAGACGCGATTCTGGAACAGCTGGTGGAAAAGAGCCCACAGGGCTGTCAGAATCTCCCCGGAGGACTGAGCATGAGTAGTTGTCAACCGGGGAAAAAAAGTTGCAGTCAAGGGCACAGGACCGGGGAGCTGGCAGGGGAAGGAATCCCAGAGAAAGGGAAGAACGAGCCACTCTGGGAAACAGAGGCCTGCGGAGAACTAACGAGCAAGAGGGGGTGCGGGCTCCAGATGGCTGGGACCTAATCACAGGCCATGCTTTACCGAAGGGGCGATGGAAGGAACTGAGGAGCTGTAAGCAAGGGAATGACATGATTAACTTGGCTTTGAAAACAGAATGGACTGGAGGGCACCCGAGTGAATGCAGGCGGTCAGTTACAGGATGTTACTACAATGATGGGGGTGAGAGACGGCAACAGTTTGAACTAATATGATGTCATCAGAGGTAGAGAAAGCAGACTAGCTAGAGAGAACTGTAGGGAGTAAACACGGCAAAACAGTCATCAAGAGGGGAGAAGGGGGGGCAGAGAGAGAGAGGGAGAGAGAGAGGAACTAGTGGAGGATGGTGCCACTGACCAAATCACAGAACTGAGAGAGGAAAGGTCAAGGGGGAGTCGGGGTCGGAGGGACTGACATGGGTTGTGGACAGGTAGCATGAGGGTCTTTCAAACATCTCCCAGAGACGTCAAGTAGACAGGGAGGCGACCCTCACAACAGCCCCCTTGGCGGGCATCTACCCACATCTTGGAGGTGAAAAAGCCAAGGCCCAAGGATGTCAACAGACTTGTCTAAAACCACACAGCCACAAACGTTGAAAGGTGTCTTCAACCCAAACTATTTGACTCGAAAGCCCAGGTTCCTCCCACCACCATTCACTGTCGTGGTAGCTAAAAAGATACAAATTTGGAAAAACAGCCTAGGGAAAAAAATAAGACCATAGTCTAAAATGATCACCTAGTTTTATCGCACTCCCTGAACATTATCGTATATATGAACGCCTTTTATTGGGAGTCGGGGCTCTGTGTTTAGAAAGAAGCTAGAAAGTAGAATGAAGGTACCTAGAAAAATAAAATAAAAGCAATCATTCAAAATATATTAGTAGCTGAACCTAGGGAAAACACAGTAATGAATAAGCAGATGGAAGTGTCAAGAAGAATTCCAAGGGCTTCTTTAGAGGTCATTTAGGACTGCCAACATCCCACTCACTGCCAGAGTCCCATCTGAGACGGGTGGCCCTCTCGGGGTTTAAAAGCTCCACAAAGCTGTTTCTAAACCAGCCTAGGTTTTTTTGTTTATGCTATTTAAGTACTAATAATACACACATCTCTACAAAGATTACTGAAGAAGTAAATTTATAAAGCATTTTAAAAGGTACAAGGCAAGTAATTACAATAAGCATTTAAACCCAATTTCACTCCTCATTTTCTACATGTTCTATAATTGATTCCCTGGTTTGGAAAAGGATTCGGGGTGGAACTAGCTTTCCGAGAGGCAGTGGGAAAGGCTTGGAGCAGGAAATTTGGGATTAAGGTCTTGCTTCATTTACTTGAGCACATTAGTTCCCTGACTGGCAGGTGTGTTTTCTCAACCTTAGATCAGAGAGGACCTTCCTCACAAGGCTGCTGTGACACTCAGATAAATTGATATATGGTACATGAAACTATTTTTCAAATCATAAGGAGCCATGCAAATATAAGGGATAGTGATGCTGATGATGTTGATAATGATGGAGAAAGAAGAGCAGCAAAGGCAAAAAGGAAAGGGGGTCGGGGGGAAAGGGCCGAATGTAAACAGTGTTTGGGTCTGTTATGTCGGTGAGCACCACCAGCTCCAACGCACAGGACCGTTACCCTCCGTTCTAATGCTGGCACAGCTACTAACTAGCTGTGTGACTTCGGCCAGTCGCTAGCCTCAGTTCCTTCAAATGTAAATTGAGTGATTTTGGCTAAAGTCCTAACTTTTAAAAGCTTTCTGGTGCTCCACAAACTTCAATAAAGTAGTGATTCATTTTCTTTAAAATTCAAATAAATGGTAGTATCCTGTTTAGTTCAAGGCCTTGTGATGGGGAAGTAACCATTTTTAACTAAATACAGAACCAGTCACTATCAGTTATAATTATTCTGCTAAGATATAACAATAATAATCTTATATATTTGTTCCTTTAAAATATACTCATTATCTTTATCTTGTACTCTTTTCTAATTTATTAGCCTTTTCCCTCTCATTAGATCATAAATCTCTCCAGGCAGGAAAAATTACTAACTTTTTTCACGTCCTTCATAATACCTAGCAATGCGCTGGTCATATGCCAGATGCTTAATAAAATTTGCACATAATATGTAACACGGAGAAACTAAACTGTTCTTTATAATCCCTTCTCCTCCAGCAAGAGGTGTTTCAAAAAATATTAAAACATCATGCCTAAAAATGGAACTCTGTGAAAAGCTTTAAAAAAAATGCAATACATTTTAAAATCCTTTTTGCCAAGAAAAAGTAATGGAAGGAAGTATGAATTTATTGGCCCAGAGCACAGAGGGGAAGGAGGCGTGGGTAAAGGAAGCCCTCACATAGGCCACTCATAACAACACTACCTCTTTCACAAAAGCAAAAATACAAGAGGGACATGCAGGTTACAGAAGTGAAAAACTGAAAGAATGCTCAAGACTACAATGCAGGCACCAAGTGAAAGTGACGGCGGTTATGCATAGTTTGAAGTCTGATTATGTGAAAGAGGAAAATAAGCCTTTCCTCAAATCAAATGCAAAAAACTGCAATTTGTCTTGGAGAAACTTCACATTAGAATGGAAGTGTAATGCATCAAGTCCCAGAGTGTTTCAGCCAGTATAACCATACAAGTTTTACGTTAAAAACAGAAAGTCAAATGGACTTTAAAAAGTAAACGCATGGTCCTTTTAGCACACTGTTAATATTTTTGAACCAGAAGAAATAAGCAATTCAATCTTTGCTTCAAAGACTTTTGAATCAAAACTATAAAAGAACAATGTTTCCAGGTTAAAAATACATATTGAGACCAATATTTAGCCAAAACGAGTATATGAAAGAATAAATATAAATATCTTATTATTCTGCTAAAATGTAAAAGCATGCAAAGCTTACTTTTTATCTTGGCTACTAAGAGTAGTATATCATGTTTCTTTACAATGTTATCTTTCACTTGAACACAAACTAAGCTGGCCTACTGAAGTTGAAGGTGTGTCTCACTCTTGACTGACTTCAAACACCTTAGCCAAATTGAAAAAATGATGTCAATATGCAAAACTGAGCTTCAACTGAATGGGCTGAAGAATGTAAGCTGCTCATATTGCTAACTTTATTAATAACCCCTTAATTAGCAAGGTTTTAAGGACCTGTAGTTGGAGGATTAACACATATTAAAAATAACGGTGTGAAATAACCCAATTTACAATATCAGAAGATGATAATGATTTTGCAGAAAAAAACAAGGTCTAATAAAAATCATCTAGATTCCCAATACCACTGCTGATGATCACAGCTTTATATCATGGTACAATTACATACTTATCTCCTCATTAGCAATTAATCTCACTTATTCTTCTTGCCAAGGCAATTATGAGAAAATTTTCAGGCTCAAATAAATTAATAGGACACTTGGACCTCTCTCAGTCTTCTCATGACTCAAGTAATTAACAAGCACTTGTATATGAAAACCAAATGGTTTTTCTAAACTAATTAATGAAATGAAGGACATCAAAATGTTATCAACTAATAGGAACTCAAGTCCCATGTACCAGTAGCCCTCAAACAGATACAATAATTGCCTGATGTTGACAGGGTCTTTTTGGTCAACTCAGACTAATTTGGGATATAAATGAGGAGGAGGAAAGAGAGGTAGTCGCTTATCAAATAAAGCAAACTTCATGTGATAAAGGAAAATTTTATAGGCAATGTCTCATCTATTAAACAGCCTCTGGATTCTCCAACTCTTTAAGCACATAATACAAAGTGAATAAATGATTATAGCAGAAATTTGCATTTATATGATATTTTCCTCCAAGCAGCCCAAAATGGAAGAACATAAAGCTAAGCCGTTTTTCTTAAAATTTCATAAAAAGTCTGGAATTCTGAAAAAGAATTTGGAAAGCTTGAATCTATCAGTTCCTTATTTTCTGTGTCCTTCCAACCATTCATTTCAGAAATCAAACTGTAACCCTTCATTAGGCTTTCATGCTGTTTCCTCTCCTTTCATAGCCCCAAGTTCAATAAAAAGTTTCCATTGTACCCAGTTATACCTTTCTCCTTGTGGTTTTCTTACTGACAGCCTCGAAGCAGACTTTTTTAAAAACATATTTATGTTATAAATTAAGTTCATCAGCTGTTCTTAGCTCTAACTTTTAAAAGGCTATGTTAATAGTAAATCAGAAACTGAATTCAGTTTGATGACAAATTTTGTATTTCTTTATTAAAACTGAGGTCCTGCAAGAGTTCTTCGAATGGCTGTATCAATGTTTTGAGGGCAGATCTTGGATTCTCTCTGAGCCCACAGAATGTCAGGTCCTCTGCCAGTTAGGTTTACCCATGGAAAATAGTATTGCACAAACCCGGAGTCTGGCACAAAATAAGCACTCTCTATATATTTGTTTAAAAGTAGGGAGGCCAGAGGGAGATTTGCATACTCATGGCTGAAATTTTTAAACTCTAGATTCGGAAAAGACCAGTGGAAAATTCGTCCTATGACACTAGGCCCCCGTGAAGCTGAGAACAAATGGAGCCTTGCCTGTCTCTTCCCCATGGACACTGATGATATTAAATACAGTAAAATTAATGGAAAGAAGCTGCTTCTGGCCATCGATATTACTGCAAGGATTCTCGTCTTTGAGGCCAACTGAAAGTACTCCTTCATACCAAGCCAAGCAAATCTCTGAAATCTCTCACCAATGATTAAACCATTGATCAGCATAGTTGTTTTCCCAAATCTTAATTCAGAGAAGAAGCTTCACCTGATCTGAAAATCTTAGGGAGTATTTTCAATTTATTTGAGAAAATGCCTGACAGACTTCTTTTTTAATCTCCCTTTAGATAAAGCTCTCTGAAGATCAAAGGGGCCTCACTCAGGAAGGTGCATTTTGCTGTCAGTGGCTAAGAAGGAAAAACTGACTTCAAGCAAAATGCTCAGAGAATCCTTAAATGATTAGGCATCAAATGGAGAATACGAAGCCTTCAGAAAGGTCAGTGGATATGGAAAAGCATGGCATTCAAGGCAAAAATAAATTTTCCTTGGAAAACCAACCTAGAAATAAGCCATGCTGAAAAACTAAATTACAATTAAAGAGACAAGCTCTGCATAAATATTAAAAAATACTGACAAAATATACATAATCTCATGCTATTTACTGCAAGTCTTGAGTTCTACTAAAGATTGATGCAAAATTCCAAATTTAAAATCAGCCTGCACATAATCACATTATCAGAAAAGTCAAGCTTTAGCCCTGGATGGTGTGGCTCAGTGGATTGAGCATCAGCCTACAAAGCAAAGGGCTGCCAGTTCGATTCCCAGTCAGGGCACGTGCCTGGGTTGCGGGCCAGATCCCCACTTCGGGGTGCGTGAGAGGCAACCACACATTGATGTTTCCATCCCTCTTTTTCTCCCTCCCTTCCTTTCTAAAAATAAATAAAATATTTTTTAAAAATTCAAAAAAAAAAAGAAAAATCAAGCTTTCACCTAACAATATGTTGTTAATGAGTATTTCATAACTTCATGTAACTAGAGAAAAGCCCAAATTGTGTAAACATCCCCCAAAATTATATTGACCAAGTTCTGCTTATCTCCTTTCAGAAAACAGATCACTGGGCACAACAGAACTCACTTCACTGGCAGTAAAGGAAAGCAAACAAAATGAATAGCACACAAAGTAAGAACAGAGGGGAAAGTTTAACATGTATCCGAACTTGGTTCCAACTTGAACCAAAGAATGATTTCTCTATGCTTTATTTTTTTTCATTCAAAAAACTGAAATATCTATTCATTTCTTGAATGTATTACATTATAAATGTCTGAAGCAAAGAACTGATTAAAATCTTCATTAAAGAAATAAGATAATGGTAATGATTCTATCACCCATGTATGGCTATTAGAAACTCAGAAAGCCTAAAGTTTATAAAAAGTAAGCTCTCTAATAAACTTGTGACACACTGTCATGTTTCTCCAAGCATTATTTTAGTTCATAAGCTAATAAATAAAGTCTAATGCAAAGGAAGAGAAACTAAATTATCATTTGAAGGATAAGTTTTAATTAAATACTGTCTAATTTAAAACACTTTTGCATAAAATTAAGTTCATATTTAATCCTACATCAGTTTATAAATACAAAATAAAATGTAGAAAGAAATCACTAATACTTTTGGTTATAAGACAAATTCTTAAAGGTTTCAACAAACTTTGTTCTTAAGGAAGCTTGATAGTTGCAAAGATGATGGACTACAATTCCTACTACATTTTAGTAACAGACATCAACTTTAAAAAAATTTACTATAATAAAGGATTAACTAAAAGCAAACAAATTCACTCAAGTAAAGAAACACCTGGTTCATTTTTTCCAAAAACCTAATGGATTGTTATTTTGCCAGGTGCAGTTTTTACATGAACTAGGAGTACTGTGGACAATTCTTCAATGCCCATGAGCAGGGCTCTGAATTACATGAATAAAAATATACACTGGTACCTCAGTTCTCGTCAGTATTTTGTTCCAGAACTCCTGACAACTGCTGAATCCAACTCATACAAGTTCTAGCAAGTGCGACAAGTCCTGAGCAAGCACCAAGTGCTAAATATTTTTTTCTCGTCAAAATGTGACAAGTACGGGGTTTGACAAGTTCTGAAGTCGATGAGTACCCAGGCATGACCATACTTTCTTTTGAGACACGTAGGTGGTTTTTAGCTCCCTCCAATTCAAATGTTGCTCAATACACAAATTTTACTGTGTTTTCAATTATTGGAAAAATATAAAAGCATATTTTTATTGTAAAAGAATGTGCTTATAATAGAAAAATCTATTTATCAATGATAAAAATACATTCCCCATGAAGCATAGAGCAAAGAAATTAAAAGTATCCCAAATTCTACCACTATATACAGCCTCATTAATAAACAGTTTGTTGTCTTCCCTTAGTCTCACTTACTAACCACATGTTTTCCTGTGTATGAGGGACAGGTTTATAAAGCACACAGTATTTATCAAAAGAACTAGGGAGAAGATAATGAAAAAGAATTGAATTGTACATATTTCCCATGGATGGTCTGTAAATATTTCCAATTTTAAAAGCTCAATGCCTCTAGTCATTTGTCATCAGTATTAAACAATATTAAATCATTAGTCAAAATCCTTAACTACAAAAATTCCCTTTCTATTATTCAATTCAACTCTGCTTTGGCAAAGGGGCTGGGGACACTTTGTGTAATATTCTACACAGGTTATCATAATCATTTGGATAATTCTGTCATTATTAGCAAATGCTATAATAGGTAGGAGCCAGTTACTATTTTAAGTGATAAGCAAGAATGACAAGCAATTTCATGTAAACTGTAGCTATGGAACATGGTTCAAAAAGCAGATACACTCATTCTGAGATAAGAGCAGGTGAAAATGAGTAAACATGTCAGAAACACACAAGGCTGAGCTCACAGACCAAGCTAAAGAATCCAACTGACAAGCCAAATGGATTCTTGAGGTTGGGTCACAAACAAAATTAAGAACCCTGTCACTCTGTCTTCTGTGAGAGAACAACGCTCGCTTTCTTCTCCAGGTGAGCACCCAGTCTCTGCAGTATCCGAAAGAAAGCAAGCACGGTGAGACGTTGCCGTGCTCCTGCTGATGTGGAGAAGTAGCACCCAAAACTTCCTAACGGAGCTGCTCACCACGAGGTCCGTGTCTGCTTCCTGCAGGGCACAGCTCCCAGCACCAGCATAGAAAGCTGAGAATCCACCTGAAGACGCTAGGGCTCAATCGATCCCAAAAACTGCAGAAAGTTAAAGTTACCTATGAGCTTTAACCTGCTGCCAATGCGTCCAACAGCCCCATTTTATGAGGCTTATTCAGTAGCAAAACCTCTAAAGAATTGTCCACCTCTCTGATGGCTAATGATGCTGAGCATCCTTTCATGTGTCTCTGGGCCCTGTGTATGTCCTCCTTGGAGAAGTGTCTGTTCAGGTCCTGTGCCCACTTTTAATTGGATTGTCTGTATTCTTGGAGTGGAGTCATGTGAGTTCTATATATTTTGGAGATCAAACCCTTGCCTGAGGTATCATTGGCAAAAGTATTTTCCCATACGGTTGGTTCCTTTTTCATCTTATTGACCCAGCAATTCCACTGTGGAGATTATACTCTTAAGAATCCTGAAACACCAATTCAAAAGAACCTGTGCACCCCAACATTCATAGCAGCACAATTTACAATAGCCAAGAACTGGATGCAATCTAAGTGCCCAACGATAAATGAGTGGATCAAAAAACTATGGTACATTTACACAATGGAATACTACGCAGCAGAAAGAAAGAAAGCTCCTACCCTTCCGACAGCATGGATGGAACTGGAGAGCATTATGCTAAGTGAAATAAGCCAGGTGGTGAAAGACAGATACCATATGATCTCACCTATAAGTGGAACCTAATCAACAAAATAAACAAGCAAAATATAACCAGTAACATTGAAAAAAAAAAAAAACTGACAGTAACAAGAGGGGAGGTGGGAGGGAGATGACAAGAAAGAGGGAGGGGAAAGGTCATCAAGGAACATGCATAAAGGATCCATCGACAAAGCCAAATGGGGGAAGGACTGAGGGTGGGAGGGGGGGGGGGGTGGGGCTGAGGAAAGTGGTGGTGGCAAAATGTTGACCAAAAAAAAAAAAAAAGTGGACAGGGGGAGGCTGAGAGTAGTGTGAGAAATTAAAAAGCCAAAGAACTGGTGTGTGCAAGCTCATGGACATGAACTGAGAGGTGTGGGGATGATGGGAAGGGGTGCGGAGCAGAGGGGATAAAGTGGGGGGAAATGGGACAACTATAATAGCATACTCAATAAAACATACCAAAAAAAAAAAAAGAAAAGAAACAGCACTGCTATGGCTTCTGGCCCTAGGCGAGCTCTGGTGTAAAGCAGCTGTGTGATCTGGGGCCGGTCAGCAAACCTGGCCCGAAGTTTCATCACCTATAAATGACAGATGGTCATCAGAAATAAAGCAGCTGGATTTGAATCCAGCCTCTATCACTTAAATGAGTAAAAACTGGAAAGTTCTTGTAATCGATTGTGCCTGGCACATAGTTAAGTGCTCAATTAATGTCAAACAGTCAATAAATAAATAAATAGTCACCCAGTTGAGGAGCGTAAAACCACCGCACTCACAAGCATCCACGTCTATGCTTTACTATCAGTCCGGAAACACAGTGATGAAAAATTACAAGACTCTTTATTCAGAAAGGTCATGTGAACAAGCCTTGGGCATGGCTAATAGAGCATCCTCCTCAGCATGTTCCTGTGGTTGGGTGGGATTGCAGACCAATGGTTAACTTGGCGCTGACCCCTGAAACGCTCCGTCGCAGGCTGTACAGCGTTTTAATAAACATCAGTACAGTGCTCCAAGTGGGCTCCAGCACTCCGTTCACACTTTCCAAGTCATGCCCTGAATGGACACATAAGCAAATGGTGAAAGGGTACTGAGTCCAGCCTCCGTGGTGAGCCTTTCCCACCCTCCATAAAGTGGTCCATCAGGAAGAGTGTTTCCTGTGCACTGCAGGGCTGGATCCCACCAAAGCCCAACATCATACAAGCCTCGGCAATTAAAGGGGTGTAAAGCCATTCAAAGAAAGGACAGCTTTCACAGGGACCAGATGACAGGGAAAACCAGGGTGCAGAGACACCAGAGCAACTCTACTAGAAATTAATGCCTCAACTGCAGTCTCCAATGGCTAAATCTAAAATTATGCTGAGGTTACTCACTATGTTTTACATACCTATTTCTCCTAATTTTCATTTTTGGTTTAAATAGTTTTATTTATAGTTGAATTTCCATGTGTTATACAAATGTTGGAAAAAGTGTGATAACCTATAGAGCAGCAGTTCCCAGCCTTTTTGGCACTAGGGACCAGTTTTGTGGAAGACAATTTTTCCGCAGACTGGGTGCGTGGGGATGGTTTCGGGATGATTCAGAGCATTATATTCAAGCTCACCCTTTGCTGTGCGGTCAGCCTGGTTCCTAATAGACCCAGATCGGTACTGGTCCACAACCCAGAGGCTGGGGACCCCTGCTGTAGAGAACGCTACCAACTGTTACAAGCGGCAAACTGAACATGAGGGCCTCTGCTTCAGCTGGATGCTGGGCCGTATCACATAAAAAAGTGCGCTACGTGGCTTGTCCTCAGAATCCCAGTAGCCGCTCCGCAGCAGAGGCAGGGCCCCAGTTCTGCAGCCTCGGTTACAGTCGGCTCCACTGAACCCCAGTTTCCTGACTTCACTCCTGTCCAGGTTAGTGCCCTCCCTCTCAGGAGTCTGCTTCCAGCGCACCTGTAGCGCCAGAAATGTCAGCCTTAGCAACAAGAAGTATTTATTACTTTTCAAGTACTCAATGAAAACTAAAGTTCAATGTGAAACACTAAGAGAAAAGAAAATCACATAAATGTGTATTTTTCTGCAGATAAGAAATAATTTAATATACAATATAAACTCACAATGTATTGTGAAAATCACTAAACAGAAGCTAAACTGAAAAATAAGTCATAAAATTAAAATATATTTCAGCGAAGATTTGTGTATAAATATATATACATATACTACTACAAATGTTAAAAAACATACTATAAATTAGGTATTAAGCAAGTATTTATTATCTCTGAATTATAAATGTTGGTCTTAAAAAAACATAGCTTTTCTTTAAAAAAAAAAAAGTAACGGACAGAATGAAAAGGCATATCTTGTTTTAACAGAAGAAATCAAAAGCTTTTCTGTCCCAAAAAAGTTCTTTTTGAACTTTTTTTTCCAAGTTTCACTCAGAGAAAGATGTGCCAATGTAATACTACTCAGAAATTATTACACAAAATATTTTTAAATATTTTAAAAAATTGGTTAAGTCATAGTCGAAAGATACCATAAGGAGTCTGATTAGACTGAAGCTCTCAGAACAGGACAGCTTAACAGTAAGAAGATCGGTTTACATCTGCCTGGCCCTCAGTGTGTCAAAGAAGCCACTTCAGGTTCCGAAGTCGGCATCGAATTAGACCCTCCTCACGTAGCCCATTACGGAGGGGGCATCTTAAAAGCAATCAGACACTAACACAGAAAAATGTATGGGAACGCCATCATTACAAGAGACAGCAGAGAGGGGGACTTTGAATGAGACCGGGGACCCCTCACAAGGCCTAACCCCTGTCCTCAACATTTTCTCCTTGGGAGTAAATAGTTTAAAAATACACAGAAAACTCACTCGTTTTAGAAAACCAGACATTACCAACACTCCGGGAGCAATAATCATGATCATCTGATCGCTTAGGGGCACTTACCCCGGGCGGGCACTAAACTACGTCCTTTTTGTTTCTACTATTACATTACGTGTGTATGTATAGAATAGCCTATGAAATTTCCACTTCAGATGTGCATGTTTCTCCGATTGGCTGTGATTTGTTCTTGAATGTTTCTGCATTATTTAGAATGTGAAAAGAAACATTCCTCTGTCAAAGATAATTGCTCTTTAGTCAAAAATCTAGCCTAAAACTTCTTATTTTAAAAATGCCCAATGACAAGGAACAGAGCAACGAGAAAACACGGACAGCCAGAAGTGGTTTCTGTAAGCGGGTTAAATCATGTTCATGGGTTATTAAGTCAGTAAGGTCATGAGTCAGTGGGTTAAATGAGATTTATTCATTCTCCAGTCTATAACAACTGGGCTGTTTTCGGCCTTCAAATAAGTTATTTTTAACAAATTCCTTCACAGGACTAAAACGAAACCACTTGGCACCACAGGCATGAAACTATTTCTAATTGTTTTCAAGTTGAGACATTAGGCAGGATAATATAATCTATACAGTAAGGATAAAGGGAGAAATAGCAAGATTCAGGTCATTAGATTTGGAAATGGTGTGAATGAGATTGTGTGTAAATCAACTGTTATGACATGCATACATATTATGAACTATCGGAACTCCTGCTCTTTCCTATCACGTTCTCAAATTCTTTCTTTCTGGATTCTGAAAAAAAAAATCAGTTATAAAATCTGAATTGTCATAAAATAACAAAGACATGCGTAAAACAATTTCAGTTATTCAGTGATGTTAACACCAACAGCCTATAAAAAAAGGTATCTCCTGACTGAGATTCTAAAGCAGTTCCTAAAAATTAGTAATTCACTAACTAAACCTTATCAGATCCAGTGATTTAATTTAGCAATTTCCACCTTTCTCACACTGTTTTTATGAAAGGCATAACTTAATCATCCCACAATATAACTATGGCAAGCAGGTAACAGCATGTTATGCCTGTGCACCTCAGTGCCATTCTATTATTTGGCTGAGGAAACTTTAGACAGCATTTTCCCATTACAAAGGTAAATACCATTATGCCTAAAACACTTCAGGAAGCAATAGTTTATGGAAATTGGAATGCCATTTACCATCTTAAAATATCACCATATCTTAATAGGCAACAAAACAGCTTTCAAAATAAACACTTATCCAAAAATTACTCAATTTTAAAATGTTAAAAAGAATACTAAAGTTAAAAATCACTTTTTTGTTATCCAAGGAGCAAGTTTCTACAAATTAATAAAACCAAATTATACATTGAGAAACCTAAATAAATATGACAGACACCTTTTCCCGCCTACACAATGCTTCTCTCCTCTTTTCCTCACAGAACCCCTATTAGAGCAGCAGCAGAGAAGGAAGGGGGCCCTTTCCCAGGCCACGGACCTGAGTTAGGACTGGCCCAAACCAGCCGTAGTGACCTCACTGCCCTGATCAGTGACTGGTCTGGAGGGTCCATGCAAATGAGTCTGGACAAGTACAGTTCTGATTCTGGAGGCAGCAGTCTGTGGGGTGGGGACTTGGGAAAGCGTCTGCTTCCTGATTTTAAAAGAGAAAGAACAAATACATTCTGTAGGCATCTCTCTTCATCTCTTGGCCCCTTTCCCTACTTCCTGCCTGGAACAGAAAGTGATGCCTCAACTAGGAGACCGCAAGCACGAGGACAAGAATCAGCACATGAAGGAAGGAGAAGCAGACAGGAAGAGGCTGGGTTCTGGCTGGCACGGGGAGCAGCCTCCCCAGCCCAGTACTGACTATCCGTCAGCTTCAGATAAAGTTTTTAAGAAAACACAAAACACATGCAAGATTCACAAGTTTTACACCGCTTAAAACCAAAAACACTTCAAAGTTATAAAGCATATAAAAAGCGTAAGAAAATATATCTTATACAAAAAGGAATGTAAGAATTTACTTCAAATATAATATCAAACGCCTGCTAAATGAAAAAGATACTGCAGGGAACAGGTAGACAAAATTCTCACCCAATATGTTCTAAAACAAACAAACAAAAAATTCAATAAAAAGAGTAATATACACATGTCATGGATTAACAGATACAGTATTGTAAAGCCATCAGTTTCCCCCAAGTAGATCTATAGATTTAATGCAACCCCATTCAAAATCTTAAGAATATTTTTTGTTTATCTGTGTGTGTGTGTGTGTGTGATTTGACACATTGATTCTACAAACTTACATGGAAATACAAAAAGGCCAATGAGAATCAAGACAATCATGTAAAAGAACAAATTTACAGACTTCACTAATAAATATAAACTCTGTTTATAAAACTACAGCAATTAAAATAGTGTGCTAATGGTGCAAGAATAGATGAAAGAGAACAGAGAAACAGAATCCATTTGCTTGAGCAAAAAGAAAGAGTCCCCCACACACGCAGTGACAGTGCACTCTGAGAAGGGGTGAGCACGTCAACGATGACGCAGTGTCAACTGCCAAACCTGTAGAAAAAGTGAATCTTGGCCTCTATCACATAGCATGTGTGAAAACCAACTGCAGGTAGGTTGTTTTGTTTCCTGACATAACATTAAATGTGTTTTTATTTAAAAAATTACAAAAGAAGGGGGGAAGGGCTCTTGGAAAATAATATATTAGCACATAAAACAATAGGAAAACAGGAGGGCTGACTGAGAAAAATTTCCCGTATACAGACAAAAAGAAAAGGAGCTGTGCAATAAAAAGGGACAGGCAATTAGAAGATAAACCCAGGAGATTTAACTGCCAGTACGAAAAGTTCGATCACTCATTCACTCAACAAATACTTATTATATAGAGTACTTACTTTGTAAAGCCAGTGTTCCAGGCACTTGAGATAAAACAAGAACAAAAAAGACAAAAATCTCTCTATTTTTGGAGCTTATATTCTAGCAGAATTCCATAAAGTGAAAAGAGAGACACAAGAGGGAAAATATTCCCAAAGAAATTATACTGGACATTTTTCCAGGAAAGAAAAAGTTTCCAGATTAAAGTAGCCCTCCAAGATTCAGCCCAATGCCATAATGCTACATCAAGGCACAGCAAAGCAAAATTTAGAAACAGCAAAGATAAAAAGAAGTAACTAAAAGTATTCATATCCTTGTATGTCATTTACAACATCCTGGGGTATTAACTTGGCTCTACATAGTGCCACTGATTTGATATTAGTTATTTCTCAGAGGTTTAACTCAAATACAGTTTAATCTTGTTTGAAAACAGGTATTGCTTAAAATCATTAATTTGTTCTAGAATGCTGTTTTACAATACACTATGAGGAATCTATCAGAGAAAATTAGAAAGAGAGACTTGATAGAGTTAAATGAATTCAAAATATTTAACTTGATAAAGTTTGTAAAAGTAAGTTGGCTGCTCTTACTCGTATTCTCTTTTTAAGATTCCATTTTAAATGTAAGTCAAATAAAGTAATGACAGAGTAATTTTAATTTTGTAGTATATGAAGGGCTGGTGGAAATTTTGCCAACTCTAAGAATTTATCCAATTTTCTGCAGTTGTATGATAAAGACAAAGGTCAAAGTTTTTAAAATTAGCTAGCCCTTGGTTCATTCCCTAACTTAAACATTTCTTAATTTTGTGACCATGGCTAAGTTAATTTACTTCCATGAGCCTCATGTTCTTCATCCACAAAATGGAGAAAATATAACCTAACAGATGAGGGTCTGGGGAAGGTCAGGCAGCATACACATGCCGAGCACACGGCAGGCACTCAGTGAATTACAGCAATTAATACTGCACATCAGCAAAATTTAAGATTCATACCAAGGCTATTAAAAATTCCAGAAAGAACAAAATACACACAAATATACATAAAACAAGTACAAATTAAACTGCTGAATATTACTATCTCCTAGAAAAAGTATATATTTTGATTTAGTTTAATGGGTAAACTTTACTTAAAAGGAACACAGTCATTAAGGAGAGCTTCCTGCCCCACAGCAAGATGGGGCAGACGTCCTTCCCTCTACTCCTCCTGCTCAGTGTGGCTGAGAGGTCTGGGCGTGATACATAAAATAACCATTAAAAGTCTCTGAAAGGGGGAGAGAAAAAGTCAGAATGGCTAGGGACACTGGGACCCAAAACATGACACAGCAGTGCACTCCCTGGGTTTTCTTTCACCTTGTCCCAGACTGGATGCTGAAGAAGATGGCAATCTAGGAAAACCAATAGGAACAGACAAAAATATCTCCAAGAAAAGTTTGTTTTCTCTAACCTAACGGACTAGGAAGGGTACAACGTAACAAGACAGAAAGCTTTTAGATTTAGATAAGAACCACTGTACTCTAGTCAAACACCACAGGAATAACACACAATCACATCCCTTCTAGCGGAAGCCAGCTGGACCACCTAAAGTGCTACCCCTGCCCAGCTATGTGGGGGTGCTGCTCCCCTACCCCACTGCACTGATGGTATGAGAGCAGAAAAAGGACTCTCATCACCACCCAGCAGCAACAAGTTCCAACCTCCGCCTCCCCTCCCATGACTCATCATGAGAATGGGAATCATTGCTTTAAGTAAAGGTACCTCCCTCCAATCAAACCAGATATGGGCCCACCACAGACAGAGTATTGATCAAGAATAGCAATCTAATGGCTGACTGCAGAGTGGAGATCACATGACCAGGGAGGGAAGCACAGGCGTGGGCCCTCTCAGGGGAATGAGCCATGTACAATAAGAGTGTGTCCAGTGCTGGGTAACAAACTTTTAAAAGAACTTTGAAAAGCTACAGTTTTCTTGTCAAAGGAATGGAGTTTTCTTTTTCTTGGATGGAGTAAGGAAAGAGTTTTCGCTCTTCTCAGACCTACCTATACGGCAACTATATCTTGAATTCGCCCGCTCATCCAACAGATACGTATTATCCTAAACACCAGAATACGAAAATGAGTAAGAGAGACAAGGGATGGAGGGAGTGGAGAAGCCAGTTTGCAGAAAGGAAAATCAGAGCAACATAAAGGACGCGCGCAGGTGGAGGAGTCTGGGACATCTAGGTGGAGGTGTGACGCAGGCAAGGCGAGCAGGCTTCAGGCACGAAGAGTCAGACCGCTCTGCTGGACAGACCTGGGGAAGAAAGCACAGAGTGGGGCCTGGACGCAGGAGGTGTCAATCATGTCTGTCTTATCCATGGGGACCAAATTAAACTGTCCCTTCCTGGAGACTAGCGATGCAGGGTAAAGGTTTCTGGAAGGAAGGCCGCCATGGCAGTCTATCGAAGAGGGCAGGCATGGTGGGAACACTGCACAACGGCATCTTGAATCTTTGTGCTTCCTGTTGGGGTTCCATGCTTCTTGCTAGAACCACCGTGATTACGTCACAGTTGCTCTAGCCCACAGCCACGTTGGCTCACTGCGATCCATTGTCTAACTGCAGCCCTAGAGACTTTTATCAAAACTCAAATGTGCTCAAATCACCTTCTTTCCTTAATCCCTCCAGTGGATCCCCTTGGCACTACAGTATGAAGACAGCCCCTGAAACTGGCAGTCTGGGCCCTGCCTGCTCTGGCTGTTACCGAGCTCTCCAGGACCACCAGTGACATGCTCCACCGCCCTCTCTGTTCCTGCCTCCCTGGTCTTCCCTAAGCACCTCAAATACTTAGGGAGGTGCCTCGGCTATTAAGTGTGGGTGTGTTCTCTCCTTCCAGGGCCTGGGCACTAGCCCCTCCCCTACCTGCACGTTCTTCTCTCCCTCCACCTGGTCAATTTCAATCGCAATTTAGGCCATGCGTCCTCAAGGAAGTCTTCCTTGACCCCCAGCAACAATGACAATAAAATATCCCTGCCCTCCAAAACACCCACGACAGTCAGAATGGTTGGTGTGACTGTCTACCTCCCCTCTAGGGTGTAAGCTCCTGAGAGATGCTGAACACCGGCGCACCACCACGCCCCAGCACTCGGGCTGCTGCCAAGCGTGTATGCAGTGGGCTCGTGGTAAGCAGAGGTTCACAGAGCAGATGAGGGGACCCAGGAGCAAGGTTCATGATCACTGGTGAGCACATGTTCTGAAGTCAGAAACACCTGATAAAACCTCTTGTTGACGCTTATATGAACAGTATTACTCTTTGATATTAAAGTAAAGGCCACATTATATGATGATAATAAATAATGCTTTTGTTATTAAACCATTTCTGTTCTTATTATTCTGCATTCAAGTCTTTAAGTCACATTGGCAGATCACGTTCTGTTTAGTTTTAGTTGAACTTGAAATTATCTGTTTGGATTTTATTATGGAACTTCCAATGGTGATATCACTAGCTTGATGACAATAAACTGAAAACAAAGAATCTAAAAAAGAAAGCTATTACGTTTGCTCGCCACCAAATAAAAATAGACTTACTATCTTCAAGGTCACTCAGAGCTGAACTTCAAAAATTCCGTTTCCCCTTGGTGAGCACAGAGGAAGAAAGCAGCGCCAATCACAGCACCGTCCGGGCTGGTGTGCCTCCTGCTTACGCCCGCTATGGGAGAACATTTAAACTGTGTTCAGCTAGCACTCTGGCTTTGTAACTCGTCATCATCTCCTTCATTAATAAGCTGTTACTGACAAAATCAGATCACATCATCTGTGCGGTTAATTACAAACTGGAAAATATTCAGGGTATACAAATTTTATTAGCATTGCTGACATCTGTCAACTATATTGGTTAATCACTCCTGAATTTGGATCGTAGCCCTCAACTATTTCAAATTTTAACATATTTGACATAAACGATTTTCAAACTACCATTAGCTCTGTTAAGTATTTTTGCCTTATTCCTATTCTGAAATAGTCAGAAATAAGCACTGTTAGCTCTCATACTGACATAGTTCATTCTGTAGCTAAATAAAATAAATCATTAATTGGCAGAACACCATCTACCACGTGGTTAAATTTTTTGGTCAATGCTTATTCAATACTCTTAGTATTGCTATATAGGACATAAAATATTCTGTACTCTCTAAATTACATGTTAAGGATATAACCCTAAAACTTTTCTCTTTATTTCAGAGTAGAAAAAAACACTTGACTTTTTATTTTTAGAGGCTAGATATGGATAGGTTGTTTGCGTTGTTTTGTAAATAAACATGTTTTCCATCCCTGCTCTAATCTATAAGTCATTTGTGGTATGTGAGGGCAGGCTTCTTGGAAGAAATTAGTTTTTCAGTGAAAGAGAAGGCCAACTGGAGTGAAAGAAAAGATCAGAAAAGGAAGAGGGGATGCTGGAGGTGAGGCAGGGTGAGTAGAACAAATTTACAGGGAGTAAAGCCAAAGCGGTTTATTGAACGCACAGTTCACATTTTCACAGGTAGTCAGTGGCAACGACAACATAAAAAATTAAAGATAAAAAGTGGGAAAATATATTATGCTAAAAACACAAAATACACAAAGTACGCTAAACCCAAGAATTTACTTTTAATCTCTCCACGCTACTGTTACCACTTTCCGTAACTTTGAGGAAGAAAGGCTTAAAGAATTTCAGTCCCCAGATGTGCAAAGGCAGAGCGACACATAATTTGAACCTAGGCAGCTGACTCCAGCCCTCAGCCACGACGCAACCCTAGCTCGAAAGATGTGCTCTCCACGTGAGAGGACAGTACAGGCCCACTCTCAAAGACAGAAATGCTCTGATCTGTCGCTGAAGAACTGGTGGTAAATTTGCAATGACTCAGTCACCGCTCCATTTGTCATCTTCATTTATACTAAACAGAGTTGTGGCGTCAGCTGTGGTGGTGATAATCCCATCACCTGAATCCAGTCTCAGAGTCATTACAGTAATGGACCCTCCTTCAGAAGAAAACGGGAACCCCCAACATGAAAGCCTCCACCCCGATGGAGACGAGCTGTCTGAATGCGTGTGGTGCCCTGACGCCGCCTTCACTATGAGTGTGGTGCTCCTGTTCACAGTGGTTTAATCTCTGTTGCATATGCTCCTTTGCTTTTCCTGCAGGCAGTTCCCAAGGAGGGGCCACTGAGCAGAAGAGGGTCTGGAGAGTCTGGGACTGCTGGCTCAGATCCCCCCAGCCTCAGCCAGAATGCCTGACATCTGGTCAGGTGTCAGCAGACCAGGTCGGTGTGCATATCTGTAGTCACCTGGCATCTTGTGGCAAGGATGCCTATGGAAAAGGTTACTATTTTGGGTAAGGCATCTAATATTTTGACATCTCTTAGCAAGTGAGAACTTGTGGAGAACTGGTCAGGCAAATCAAGCAAAAAGACCAATTTCCTGAGTGTTTTACATTTTAAACCCAGATGATGGTTTTAAATTTCAGAGACCCAAAGACCTTGTTCATGGTTTGAAAGACTTAATATTGTTAAGATGTTAATTCTCCCCAAATTGATCTATAAATTCAGTGTAATCCCAATCAAAATCCCAGCAGACTTTTTGGTAGAAATTGATATGCTGGTTGTAAAAACCCTATAGATAGACAAAACTACTTTGAAAAAGAACAAAGCTGGAGGGCTAATGCCACCTGACTTTAAGAATTATTATAAAGCTACTTTAATCAAAGTAGCGTAGTACTGGTATAGAGACAAATAGAACAACGGCACAATGTACATAGTCCAAAAATAGACCCGTACATTCATGGGCAAATGATTTCCAAGAATTGCAAGTTTGCAACTGAATTGCCTGAATGCCTACCATATGACTCCAACACTCCAGTCCTACATTTTACCCAAGAGAAAAATAAATATAATAAATGTACATCTAGATATACACAAATACTCACACCAGCTTTATTTTAGTCCAAACCTAGAAATAATCCAGATACACATCAACATATGAACGGATACACAAATTGTATAGTCACACAATGCAGAACTTACTTGGCAGTGAAAATGAACAATTGATACATGCAACAAACGTGGATGAATCTCAAAGTAATTAAGGCAGACGAAGAGAAACCACACTGCACATGCCTCCATTTCATATAAAACTCTAGAAAATGCAAACCAATCTACAGTGGCAAAAATCACATCAGTGACTGTTGACAGGAGCGCACCCAGGCAACCTGATGGAGGGATTACAACACCGCTCAGTGGAGTTTGACAACAGGAGTAAATCTAGGTTCCGTATCTCGATAGTGGTGGTGATGTCACGATGTATATGTATCAAAGCTGATCTAACTGTGCACTCTTAAGTATTTTCAGGTTATTACGTGTCAATCACATCTAAACAGAGCTGTAACTTTAAAAAAACAGTCCAGGATAGGTTAATCTGGGAGTTAATTTAATTAATGTTCCATTCAGATTCACCCTCAGAAGCTTCTGGCCCAACGGAAAGGCCCCCTGGAAAGAAAGATGGTCTTCAGATGTGCAGTCAGAGCTGTGCTAGCTATTCTGTCTTCCTCTCACAAAGTCGATGGCTTTACGTCATGATAATTAAACTAAATAATGTATTAATGAAAATGTTTTATCTGTTCTATAAAGTAAACTATATGTCACTCCAAAGTGTATCAGATCCTTAAGACACAAATTTAAAAGAAAAAACTTTTATCTTTTACCCCACGATAAAGAACTAGGCCCATCTGGGACACTCGTGGCAGCAACGATGCACAGTTACACTCCCGCACTGTCAGTGCGGGTATTAACATGTGGGACTGGGGACTTGGCTTAAGGGTCTTGGCATATGACTGACTGCTGCCACTGAGTCGGCCTGAGGAAGGGCTGGCCACACTCCCAAACGATCCAATGCTCCCTGAGCACCTCCCCCAGGCGTGGAGGGAGCACAGTGCGGCTGCTGGTGGAAGAGCTGGGTCCTGAGCTTGCGTGCCCCTCGTGTACAACAGCGGCTTGAGAAACATTAGCTTTATCGACTCTTCCAGATCACTCAGAAAACATAAGGTTATTTATCTTTTAAAAACAAGTTAGCTCTATCAGGTCTCAGCAGTTGAGGCTCAACTGAAAACATCTATGAACTACACATTCAAATGAAATGCTTGACAGTCAATGAAAAGGGGACACAGGATTGCTGCCTGTGGGGCAACCAGTGAAGAACAGACCTTTCAGGGTGGGGATTCATGGGTCACCTGCAGTGAGAGGAGAAGATTCTGTGGAGAGAAAGAATTTAAACGGGGAAATAAACACAGGATTGGCAATGAGAGGCCCCGCACCAGCTAAGTGACAGACCAGGACTGGACCCCAGACCCAGGCTCTCAACCACTGTACCAACCAAACTCCCTTTCATGCCATCGGCAGGCCAGAGGGCTTCCCAACAGATGTCTCAGGAGCCTGGGCCGCCTCTGCAGCTGCCCACATTTGCATGGGTCGCACAGAGGCCATGGGAACACTCAGCAATGACAGGAAAGCTAAACACTTGGGAGGCCTCTCTGACACAGAGCCCTTAGGAATACCTGGCACATTCTATCTTCTCAGTGTCTTTAAATGAAGGTGTCAGACTGAGCTGGAAAACAGATGACATAACTACACAATGACAACCCTGGTTACCTGTTCTTATGTAGAAGTCATATTCATTAGGGATATGACATAATAATGCCATATGGGTCTTCCGAACAAAGTTTTGGCTTGGCGTTAGCTATAATGTGTACAATCAAAAGACTTTAAAGACCATACAGTGCAGCACCTTAAAAGCACTGTCGGCAGTAAGGGGAATGGGAAGGGGGAGACAGAGGGTTTCAGCAGATCCAAAGAGGAGGTTAGTTACAAATATTAACCATAAAGCCTTGGATAGCTTAATTATTCCCAGTCCATTTCTTCATCTGTAAAATGCAGAATAATCCCACCTGCCCTAACAATGCCATGCCCCAGGATTGGGAGGGTCAAATGAGATAATGTGAAAGAAACTGTCAAGCCTCTCACACGCATGTAAGGGGGATTCTCACAGTCATCACGTTGTCTCCTTCAGAGACATCAGCTCTGTGTTTCTTCACTGTGTTTCCTCGTACTCTCCACTAAGTTCCAGTACTACAAAACACAAAACTTCTATTCAGCCAAAGCTGCTTCAAAGCTATCTGAATAATTTTTTGTCCTCCTTAATCATGTCTGGTTTGAATGTTGACATCTAACAGGGGATTACAGGTTTCATAAATTTCTGTATCATTAAAAAAATTTTGCTTTTCATATACTATAAAAGATTTATTTTATTACGCTAATTCATTCTTTTTTAAAAATCAAATTTCTGCTGAAAAATAATCACATTCATCTTTTATTACACCTCAAAACCCACCCCTCGATTCTGGGAAATGACAGTGTTAGAAGGCTTTTGTTTTAAGAGTCATTTATTACATGTCACGCAGTTAGGACCCAGGCCTATCTTCTGCACTGGAATATCTCCTTTCACTCCTGAGGGTGCTGAGCAATGAAGGGGAAGGACCACAATAAGATCTCCTGTATCGATTTTTAAGGATTGCATTAGTCATCTTCTCGTGTCATAAGATCTTTGAGAAAGAAATGCGATGTCAAACCAGACTGGACTCTCCTGGATTAACGGAGGCGGGGCTACTGCCCCTTATCTATTAGTCATAGATAGCATGACTAATCTACTAGGTATTCTAAGCTCTACATTTTTATCAATAAATAATAATGAAGTAAACATATACTTTCATTAAAGAATATTCTATTGTCTGCGTAGGTTCCTGGGGAAGCCGGGTGAGCTTTCAAAAGGTAGTCCAGAAATTTTCTGGGTTTTATTTATAACTCTGGAACATAAGTTTCAGGGAAAGAGGAAAGAAAGTGTGCACAAAGGTTCTGTTCTAATTTAAATATTCTTCACAGTTAAGTAATTACTTCTTTCAAGTTTCAATACCCTTCTAATATTACATGATAGGACGAGAAATAACTGTTACCTAGCCAAGACAGTAATAAAAGTACGTTCTAAAGTGTAATCATTATTTTCATTTTCTATTTAAAATTTTCATTTTTTATCATCTCAGTTGCCAAATTTCAATCTTCATTGATTAAAAACATAGCAGAACTCCTTGCATACAAATTTATTCAGGTTTGCAAACATTAAATCATCATTAGATTAGAATGACAAGTATGACAAAATTAATACTCCAGAAGAGTTCAGGGAAATATAAAATCTAAAATGTATTGAATTAGGTCTTAAACTGAACCCATACAAGTTTAAGTTCAATGAAAACTAATATTACACACCTTTTGATCAATTATTTCATAATCACTTGCCTGAATCCCTTAATTTACCAAGAAATCCTATCTAAAAAGTTTTCTAAAGTCAGTCATAAAATACCACTGAAATGCAAATTGAATCTAAATTCCCATTAAATCTATCAAATGTCACCTTACCTCAATTCATCAAATTACTTTACATGAGTGAATGTAAAGTATGTCCTCAGTGCTCATTAGTGTTACAATTAAAATCAATATATGGAAAATAAAGCGACAGAATTATTTGGGACCATTATGGATCTAAACTCCTTAAAATAACTTACCACACAAGTCACAAGATACTAAGCTCATTTACAACCTTAAACATAATTTAGAACTAATTTCCAAAGCTAACATTTAGTCAAGAGCAATAGACCTGCCTTTTAAAATATTTTTAGTGAAGAGAAGCACCTCTGTTGGTTCCATTATACAATCTGTGGTTAACCAGTGATTATAGGGGAGAGGGTAGGTCTGGAGACAAAGGTTTGGGAGTCATGCTATATCTATGAGAAAGGATGAGGTCCCCAGGCAGTGAATAGAGGCAGAAGAGAGAGGAGGGGAGCAAAAAGGGATCCAGACTCAACTTAAGAATTAGAAAAAGTCTTCAAACACTGATCTAGAAGTTTAACCCATCATCTTTCCTCCAAAAAAACACTTATGAAACAAAAGAACACAAATCTGCATTGTTATAAAATGGGTCAGTTCTAACCTGTGTCTGAGTTTGCTGAGGGTCAACCTGGAAGTAGTAGGAGACCCCGCCCAGATGTGTTCTGCCCTCCCCGATTCTGACCCATTCAGCACCCTGCACAGCTGCCCAGCAGGGGCTACCACTCAGAACCCTGAAAAGAGACAGGTCTGGGCTGGTGATGACAACTCACATTTCATGGGGAAGCAATCTAGAGAAGTAGTTAGGACCATCCCTAGTGGGTCCAGGAGACTTGAGCTGTCACTGGAACCCCAGTTTGGTGACTTAACTGGACCTTGGATGAGCTCAACACCTCTAGGCCAGAACTGCCCCATCTATGAAATGAAGGATGTAGTTGTGGAGTGGTAGGGATTAAAATGAAATGTATGTGATCTTCAATAAATGGGAGCTATTAGTATGGCACCCCATCTTCTCCAAGAGAAGTGGGTGGCTCTTGCACAAGGGAGGTGCAAGGTGACATCATTAGGACACTTATGCTCAACAAAATTAACAAAGAGGGGACCTGAGTAAAAAACTCCACTGTCGTGCTCAAAAATCATAGGGAACAAAGTGGAAATTCTGTTACAGCCCCCCACAACAACCAGTGAAAGAAAAGTCAAATTAACACATTCGTCTGCATTAACTGCCTCTGAAATCATGGTTCCCTAACCTTCTGGCTCCTTCGCCTGGTATGGTGAGTAGCACCACACACATACTTTCTAAATCTAGGTCTTCAAAGAGAAAGAAAAATTTGTCATAAAACAGGCCAAAATTACTGGCAAAAACACCTCATAAGATGGCCCATATCTATGGTTTTTGCCCCTTTGCTGTTGTTATTCCTTTATTAAACTTCTTTCAACTGACTGCTTAAAAGGAACACTGCTTTAAATGGTCAGAAGTGGGATAACAATTCTTAACACTTCCTTAATACATTGTAGTATTTACATGCAAAGTAATCTATTTAATAAAAGTTAAACTTATTAATGAATCATTAAGTTCACATAAAACTTTAATGTAAAATTGTGTTTAGAACACAAATATTTGAAGTCAACTGCAGCACGTATATAATCTCTACAGTTAAGCTTGTGATAAGAGGCATGTTCAAGATTCTCAAATTCACAATAGTATCTTTTTTTGTGCTGAGCACTGACTACTGTTCTTAATATTTTTCTGAGTCGCCCTAACTGGCGTGGCTCAGTGGGATGGGCATTGTCCCATAAACCAGAAGGTCACCAGTTCAATTCCCACGCAGGCACATGCCTGGGTTGCGGGCCAGGTCCCCGGCTGGGAACGTGCGGGGGGCAACTGGATCAGTGTTTCTCTAGCACATCAATGTTTCTCTCCCTCTCTTCCCCTCTCCCTAAAAAATAAAGTCAAAAAAATTTTATCGGAGTCGGTTGAGCTAGAATGGCAAAAAGATTTCTAACATGTTTGTATTTGATGTTGGTCCCTAAAGGCTGCCACACAAAGATTAATAGTTTCTTGGCCAAGCAGTCTTCAATGTTGCAATTCGCTCAGTCATTGTGCTGGAAATTTTTCATCTATTTAATATAAACCTAAAGGAGAGGGAGAGAAAATAAGGGAAGGAGAGAGAAAAAGAGGAGACGGAGATAAAGATGAAGACAGAGATGGAGATGGAGAGAGAGGGGAGCCTGTTAACCAAACTGAGTAATCTGAGAACTTGCCTTGCCTTTGTCGGAGAAAAGAAACAATAGGAATCTAATCCAACCTACCTCTCCTCCCAAATTGAAATGACTAATCCAAATATCCTTTTGAAGTGACTATAAACCAATAAGAGCAACAGCAAAACATTTGTAGTATTACAAACAGCTACGAAATTTATCTCTGGTTTAACATTCACTTGAGGTCAGTTGAAAATGACGACTAAAGCAGTTAACCAGATGATTTAGGCAAAAGCAGGCATATTTTCTGGCCTCCACCAGGTTTTGCTTGGACTTAAATACTGTGCTGTCACACTTGGAATCCACTAGTCAGCATGACTTAATGTTGGTGGAATCTCTGGGGGTATGATTTGCAATCAACATGAAATTTTGGGAAAATCGTCCTCTAAAATACATGGAAAACTAGTTTAACTCAGAACTCTCAATAGCATGTAAAAGAACTCTTAAATAAATTCTAGTCACTGTTCGATGTAAATGAGTATTTACAAGTCTTAGTAATAACATGCTATGAATCATGTAATTTCTAGCACAGTAGTATTCATCCTCAGACTGATTTGTGAGAGCCTCTTTTAGATGTAGAAAAACAATTTTATTTGGGGGTTATAACCAAATGTTGTTCCATATCTAGGGGACAAACCAAAGGAACTCGAACGTAGCTATCAGTGTTCCACACGGCAGCCAGCCAACGCCCTTCTACGACAGTTCAGGGTACCGTCTACACTGAGATGTCAACAAACCGGGGTCTTAAAATTCGAGCACTGTCTGTGTCTCTAGCCACTTAATCTCTGTGCTTCACGAGTTCCTCTATGTGAAACCTGACAAGATACGTTTCTTTCCTACAGTAATATACTTTTAAATAACTAAGGCTGTTGTATAAACTCAGCATAAATATATAACAAACTACTATTTCTTCCCACTACTTTAATCCTTCAAGCATATGTACATGTCTGCTTTCAGGATATCTGCCCCCTGGAGAATGCATTTACATGTAGTCGTAAGACTGCCACACTGCACGGCAAGCCTTCCGCGCAGCTGCAACACGACTCTGGGGCAGCCAAGTGAAACTGCCTCCAGTCATTCCTGTTCGGGCAAGATGACATGGTGCCCATGTGAATGGTGACTCAGCACCAGTGTTGCAATGTCAAGATTGCTATGATGATGCCTGTGTCAACAAGATGGCAAGGATATTGCCAAAAATGGCACCGATGTCATTCTCGTATTAGAAATAAGTTACCCCAAAATCCAAAGGGCAGGACACTATTTACTGCCACCTGTGAGGCACTGTTGTTAAAGTATTTCACATGGATTTACTGAGTTTCTGTGAATTCTAAGAGAAAAAAAAATTTTTTTTATCTAGTGGAAGTATTTTTTTTTTAACTGGCAGGTATAAATTTAACTTTCTTCAATGACAGTTTAAAAAATTAAGAAGTTGAGTGTTAAAAGGAATTCTAGGGAGAATCACTTTATAAACCACAGGCTTCTCATATTTACAGACGCTCATGATTTGTACAAAATCTTTCCCATTATTCAGTGGCCTCAAGTCAGAAGGTACCTATGTTTTTAGCAGGTAGCTCCCATTTTGCATACGAGGGGGTAGCTGGGGGTTAATGTGCTTTCTCATGGTCACAAAGTTAGTCAGTTGCCAAACAGATTTCATCTCAGAGTTCCAGGTTCCCCACCCTCCCCTTAGTCCGCTGAGCCACTGCTTCTCTGGCTGAACTGAAAATGGATGACAATAAAAGATCACCATAAAGCGCGATTGGTCCACTCGCCACCACGTGGACTGCCTGTACAAGCACAACACAGAAAAATGGACTGGGCATTCGCCTTTGAAGCCGTTCATTGAGAGGAAGCAGCATAGAGCGTCACTACAACATATAGTCTTACAGACCATACCAAGGTCTCTGTGTTCAGATTCCTCATCAAAAGAATTGGCAGGATATCTGGTTAACTAAAATAGATAAATCTGCTTTAAAATACCTAGTTTTCAGAGTAAATCTACTTCTGGTCCTTCCTCTTTGTATCGGAGTTCTTTGTGGGGAGCCTTTACTACTGGGAAATTTTAATTTGAAAACACAGAATGTGTGGTGATAATTGTTTCTTTGGTTTAAAAGTAATAAAAGATACAAAGCCAGAAGCGAAAAAGCTAAATATAACTAGTGACACGCAGACCTGAGTGGGCAAATCCTGTTCTCCCTCTGCTCTGGCTCCCATGGAGGACTAGATGCCGCAGCCCGAAGGGAGCACAGGACTCAGCCCCTCAGGCTACAGACGACTAAACTAGTGAGAGAAGTCGAACTGTGAAGAATCAGTCCCTATCTGGGAGGGACACCTACCTAACAATGGAACCCTAACTAGTGACACGGATCTCTATCGGTGACAGATCCTCATCTATGATGGATACCTAACTAGTGATGCATCTCCATCTATAATGGATCCCTAACTGTGATGGAAACCTAACTAGTGGTGGATCCCTACCTAGTTCAGGACAGGCCAACCAAAGTCACTGTCTTTGGAATTCCGGAGTCAGGTCTCAGAGACTCCCATCAGAATCTGCTCATTACTGAAACTGAGGAGTTCTAAAGCCATGAGCCTCCCGGAGGCGGTCATAGAGGACTGGGTGCTCAGGGTCTAGACCAAAGCCAATGGACAGAGGAAAACAAAGCTGACAAGTGGGGGGAAAATGTTGCTGCAAGTGACCTCAAAGCCAGAGTCAAAGACAGAGACAGAGACAGCCAGAGATGAGCCAGATGAGGAGAGACGTCCCAGAGGACCTAACAGTCCTAGTTGCTGGTCCCTTGAGGACAGGGAGATTCTGATGTGAAATACTTGCCGTAACCCTAGAATCAGTATCTTTTTAGTCAGTGGAATGTTTCTGTCACTTGCCATCAAAAGAACTTTAATTATTAAGACACAATCCCAATACCTAAAAACAATGAAGAATGCTTACACAGTCAGAGAAATGGAATGTAGCATGTATCAAATAACTTCCTTTTTTCTCAGATTTAAAATACCTGAGAAGTGGTTCACTGAAATGGTTGCTTCTCCTGTGAACACGCACTCCTGCACAAATGAAAACCCTGAACAACTCAGCAGTGCTCCTGTTTGTTGACAGTGCAGCTGACAGGAGGGGCTATCCTCCAGGTGAGGAGCAGAGATCCCAGGATCTCCAAGCTGGGACTTGAAATGCAGTATTTTATATAATTAGGACGTGCACTTTTTTTAAGAACAGAGAAAAATATCTCAAGAGACAGAGATATGGAGACACAAAAACAAATATATATATGCATATAAAATAGGCTTTTTGCACTATGGCCCTGGTACCAAATCACATTTTCAAACATTATTTCTACAGAAAAGTGCATTTTGAGGTCCATATGACAGGCTTTGCTCAAGATCAAAGATAAGAAATATGCTCCCTAAATATCTTACTTTTAATAATGTTTTAGTCTGGTACCTTTCACATAAGAACTATGTGACATATTAAAAAGGATCCAGGGTTTAAAAAGAAAATTTCAGTTTTACCGCTAATTCTGTTAACTTAGGAAAGTTACTTAACTTTTCTGAATCTCGCTATCACTTCCTAAGCAGATTTTTATGAGAATTACAAAATTTAAAAGTTCGTAAAAGCCATGCATAAGGCCTGGTATTTCAGAGGCACTAAATAATGCCACGTTTCTTCTTTAATCATATTTTTTCTCAGCCTTCATTTTTCCACGCCCTCCTACCAATCCTTCTAGTCTGTCTCCACGCTGCAGCCCTTCCCTATCCTGGGCAACTTCAGATGCTCCAAAATGGGCCTCCTCAGTTTTGGAAGCTGAACTGTATCTCAGAATCAGACTCACTCAGATTTAACCCCTTAATTTGGACTCCTACCATCGGCTGGCCAAGGAATGGAGCAGGACTATGTGAGGCTAGGCCTGAGTCCCAGGATTGCCCATCCTAACAGGTGTCTCCACTGCTAACTATTCAGCAAATTTTTCTCCACTGATTCCTGGGATGTTCCTTTCCTTCTAAGGGCTTTTTGAGTTGTTCTGGGTTGGTCCATTTTACATTCCAAATCTAAGGACCCTTGATTCGTTCCCAGAAACAACACCCTCATATAAGGTCAGCTGTGTCACCAGCTTCCAGAAGCTTTGTACAATAATTCATTTTCCATGTAAGCTCTGGCAAAATTACATGGTCAGTCCACTTAAGCAGAAACAGAGTCCCTAAAGGACTACAGGCTTAATTAGACATGCTGAGGACTTTTTTTTTTTTAAGACAATCCATTAATAACTCAGACTCCATCAATATTTTCTTTGACAGAAACATCAAGAGAGAGCCTGTGCCTCCTTATAACATTAAAGGCCAGAGACATTTAAAAAGTTATGTTAATGGTTTCTGACAGTTTGTAGCTATGTAACCTGAGGCAGTTATTTAATCTTTCTGAGACTCAATTTCTTTGTTTGTAAACTGGTTATATAATACAGGCACCCCTTGCTTTGCACAGTTCTGAGATGGTTATGTTTCAGTTACCATATTTTAGCTAAAAACATCATCCTCCCAACATTAGGGTTCAAATGTCAGTTACTGTGGTATACAACCATGATTAATTACATAGAAGACAAGCTTCATGACTAGCTCTTCAGTCCACAAATTACTACATGAGTAACAGGAGTGTACCATGGTACATGACCAATCACATCGCTTCTTTCAAAGCTTATGCATCTGTTCATTCACACACAGACAGCAAGGTGTACAGCTGTGTTGCCTCCTTGTCTCTCAGTGATAAACCCACCTGACATCTTACAAAAATGGGTATTTGTAAAAGGGCAGTGGCCAAAACAAGGATGGGCTATGATGCTTTTATATTTTTCTAGGACTTCCCATAAAAAAGTTTTTAAGTCTCCAAATGTCCTACAAATGACTGACTTTTTCTATCTACTTATTTTCCCTAATAGAACATATTACCATAGTACTTTTAAAATTAAACATGCAACATATTTCATTTTCCCTCTCCTGCCTAAAAGGTAGATATAGTTGCTTTGGTCGTTCCTATTAATGGGATTCCCATGATATAAATTTGTTTTCTACTCTATTATCTGAGTTATTTATTGAGTTATATGAGGATTCCAGGTGAATTCCAGAACGACCTAGCAGAAGGAAAACAAATCTGTCATTCTGGTATTAAGTTATATTTCACTTACTCAGTTTATGCCAAAATATAGAAAATTGGTAGAAGAGGATAATTTAAATGGGTTACCAAAGAGTCACTCAGAAATCAGTCTCCCAATTACAGATTTATGCTTACAGGGAAAAACAGGCATTCAGTTCTTGATTTATTCCAGTCATTCATAAAAGTCCTCAACAGATAAGGGCCATAAATTTGCTCTCTGTAAAAGTGGGAACCATTGCCGCAGGGGACCATGCAGGAGCTAATGGGGGAAAAGAATAGGTAACTTTTAGTTCAGTAGTTCACAACTTTTCTACCACTTGCCAAAAAGCTGACAAATTTATAACTGTCGAGAACGGAAAAACAAAGACCTCCAGGCTTAAATACTTTTTTCTATATAGACGATATGATAACTATATCAATTAATAAATACTTGATTTAGCCAGAAATGATGTCAATCAGCTACCTCAAGAAAAAAAGAAAAAGAAAGCAACATGTTTTGCTGTCCATCTTAAATATTTTAGGTTTTATTTTTCTAAGAATGAAAAGTGTTAACTATAAATGTACTTTGTTTTTGAAGGGAAATTCCTAAAAAACTAAACCAAACTAAACTGCATATCAGCCACACTATCAGCAAAAGAGAAAATGATTAAATTTGGATGCAGTAAGATTCATAAATGAGGCATATCCTCACCAATTTTTTTATTTCTCCCATTTTTTTATGTCCACGATAATACTAAAGTCTCTCCCTTTCATTGGAATGAAAAAACTTCCTGAAATAATCCATGTAGTTCATAAACCCCTTACACTTGAGGACAGTTTAAGTAGGTTAAATGTTTAAGGACACAATTTCTGAGAAAAGATTTATCTAAACATAAGTACTCCAAAAAGGCAGCAAATATCTAGAGTAAACTACTCTGGTTAGTCTACATTTGAGCATAAAATAATGCATCTTTTTACAACTTTGTTCAAAATGAACTATAAAATAACATTCCTAAAATTAAATTAATAATTTGTCAAGAACCAATTGTTTATTTTTCAGAATGTATAGGGAGAAAAACAGAGTAACAGTTTTACTTTCTATATTATTTATGGAGAATATAACATTAGGAAAAATGCTACAAGATTGAATTGTAATTTTTCAGAGCAAAGAAATTGATATAGTGTCTGTCTGGTCTTCTGGTTCATGGTCCCGCCAAAGGAGTTTTCCCAGTCCATTCAGATATCAAAACCAAAACTCTATTGAGTTTAAATCCCTGAGTTCCATATTACAGTACTACCCAGAAACATACTTCATGTTTAGGATCCTTTGTATGGGAAATAAAAATGAAAAAGTGTAAAAAACAATTGGCTCCACGATTAAAAGACAATTGCAGGGTTTATCAACTGACTTTTCATTCCTGTTTTTATGTTCTCAACTGTCCCCAAAAATTCATCATAGAAAATCATAAAAACTTGCTTATCTCAAGAAATTCTCCCTGTTGAAGCTTCAATTAGCCCTGCTCTGCACTCCCTTTGCCAATCTGCCCAGAAGTTCATTGTTCTTTTGACAGGAATCCTGAAAATTAACTACATATTTTTCTCTTCCAAAGACAGAAAACTCAGCCCCTAATTCCTCAATGAAAATTTTTACCCTTCTCTACCATCTGGCATAAACCAAGCCAACTATAGTGACCATAATTTTTAAAAGCAAATTATTTGAGTCATTTGTGCTTAAATTTTCTTAGGGAAGGATGACAGCTCTCACCAACCAATTTATTCTTTTCTCTTTATATGCTGGATATACAATAATTTCCTTCAACTCTTATTGATTATGGTCACTCCCCAGACTTTTCAATTTAAGAGTAAAGGAAAAATAGTACAAAAAAGACTTTAATATTAATTTATCTCTAATATTAATGAATGCTTATTAAACTTTAGCAGGTATAGAAAATTGGTCTGCCCATTAATATCCCTGATAATACGCAGGGTAAAATGAGAAAAATAAAGTACTTAGCAGAGGACTTTGAAATATTTAATAAATGCTATCTATTTTTATGATTACTTTTTAAAATCAGATCAATTGTTTCTGGCATTTTTCCTTGGAACTGACAGTCTACTATATTTCTATCATTTTCCACACCAAAATATCTTCACTTTAACCCCCACCTTTCATTTCCTGGTCTGGGTTTTGCCAGAGTAAATTCTTCAATCGATTAATTAGAAATGCATATAAACTCAAGAGCTACAAAAAGAATTTGACTTTTGTCCAAAAAAATTAAATAAATAAGTAAGTAAGTAAGTAAGTAAGTAAGTAAGTAAATAAATAAATAAATAAATAAATAAATAAAAGGCTTATTAAGAAAAGAATTTCTGCCCTGGTTGCTGTGGCTCAGTAGATTGACCTCCAGCCTGCAAACCAAAAGGTCACCAGTTCAATTCCCAGTCAGGGTACATGCCTAGGTTGAGGGCCAGTATGAGACATGTGAGAGGCAACCACACATTGATGTTTCTCTCCCTCTCTTTCTCCCTCCCTTCCCCTCTCTCTAAAAATAAAATCTTTTAAAAAAATTTATCATGCAATGAATTCACTTAGCTTTACAACCTAGTAACAATTATTTAGATTCAATTCAAGTTCCACTAGTTACACATTAGTTCTTTCCTATTATAGTGTGTGGGGTTTTCAGCATTGATTTTGTCACTGCCTTCAATACAGTTTTAACTCTTTTCCTGAAGGGATTCATGTTAGAACAATGGCATATCTGCATAGTAGTTCGGCTGGGTATAAAATTCTTGGGTCTGATTTTCTTCTGCTTAAAACTAATATATTTTCTTCTGGTTAGATAATTATGGAATTTTCCCTTTGTTTTGAAATTCAGAAATCTCATTATAGATATAACAACACAGCTCATTATATGTTTCTTATTGCTGCTGCTGCTGTTAATCAGTCTTTATGTCTTTGGATTCGCTTTTTGATTTTGAGCACCATCCAGTCTGCTATTTAATTCCTCTACTCAGCAACTATGCTTTAGATATCCAAGAATTCTTTCCCACATTCAGATTATTTCACTTTGATACCAGTCTCTTCTTATTTTATAGATTTAGTATATGGTAAATATCATTAATATTTTAATTATGTCCCTGGCCAGGTGTCTCAGTCAGTTGCAGTGTCATCTTGTACACCAAAAGGTTTCAGGTTCGATCCCCAGTTGATGTGCATGTGGGAGGCAGTTGAGCAATGTTTCCCTCTCACAGTGTCCCCTGCCCCACCCCCATCTCTCTAAAATCAATGAACATGTCCTCAGGTGAGGATTTAAAAAATGTAATTATCAGGTCTCAGCTTAAATGCTATTCCCATAGTACCCAGAGTGGACCCAAACTAAAACCTAGACTATCTAGTTTTTATTCAGGCTAGTCACATTTAAAAAAAAAAAGAAAAACCTTAGGGAAATTCTGTGGAAGTGAGGAAGCAGTACTTAAATTCACAGGGGAGGCTCAGTCACTCTAGGGATCTTAAGTTGACTAAATTGACAGATTAGCTCAAGAACTTCGCCCAATTTCCAAGAGAGTCTCAAGCACCCAGAAATCAGGAAGTAAAGACACAGCTCCTGGAGCAGCTCTCACCTTTGAGGTTGAAAGCAGGCTCTCATAAATCCACAGTACTTTAATGTTACCTTTAAATTAGGGTAGGGGAGTTGTCTTTTGGTAAAACATCCATCATCAGGTCCACAAGAATGCCCCAACCAAAAACTAATGGAAAACTACCTCATTGCCTAGATGTGTTTTTTAGTTTTGGACATTTATGCAATGTAGAAAATGTCCATTTTCTATTGATTTCACTTCACAATATAATCAGTTTACATATGAAATCCAAATACTGAAAATTAATTACACTTTACACACCTAAACCAATAATATGAAATTTTAAGATTATTCATAAAATATTAGGTCAAAAGTTTATCAGAAAGTAGTGAAAAATATTAAAATGCAATTTTAAAATCTTTGGTAATTGTGACAAACAATAAATTTAACATTGAAATAACTAAAGGTAAAAGTGCAAAGATGGAAATTTGTTGTAAAAAATACCACAGATAAAAGGTTTTAATTTATTCTTTCTCCTTTAGACTAACATTTAAACAACAATGCTTTAAAAAGTCCAAGTATTGTGATTGAAAAAGAATTGTTCTTAAGATGTGGTAAATTTTTCCATAAAGATCTTTTTTATGTTAAAATGAATGAAACAACAATCAGTTTCTTAAAAAAAAAACCTTATTAGAATTCTACTTATTATTGAACCAAGTATCCAGGTCTATAAAAGACAAACTATATCACAAAGTTAAGTAAAACCTCCCGTCCCTCTTCCCCAAAAGATCAGCCAGGCTATTAAGAGTTGTGATGAATACCTTGGCCAGTGTGGCTCAGTGGATTGAGTGCAGACCTGCAAACCAAAGGGTCGCTGGTTCAGTTACCAGTCATGGCACATGCCTGGGTTGCGGGCCAGGTCCCCAATAGGGGGCACGCGAGAGGTAACTACAAACTAATGTTTCTCTCCCTCTTTCTTCCTCTTTTCCCCTCTCTTTACAAATAAATAAATAAAACCTTAAAAAAAAAAGAGAGAGTGATGAAGAAGACACACAGACATATAAAATGTGCAGGAGAGGCTCATTAACACCTAGCTACTTAAGCACATCTTCTACATGCAGTAAAATGATTACTGCTCTGAAGGAAAAATTAATGAGAAAGGAAAAAATGCAAAAAGATCAGAGGGTGTTGAAACCATCTGAGCTGTAAGTCTTCCCTGCTGCTGGCAATCCATCACACTGTGCAAAATAAACACTACTTTATCTAACCTTTAAAAGTCTTTTAGGTTAAACAATACTTTCAAATTCGCCAAGCCAAAAAACAGGGAAAATTTTAATGCTTATATGACAATACTGTTAATGCTATTATAATATTATTATGAACACTTTCCAATTTAAAGGATAGCAAATTGAATGCTGCATAGCATTTTATTTTGTTTTCACTCCAGGGCATTTTTCTCTGTTTCGTAACCATGGAAGGCTCTCCAGTTCGCCAGTGACAAAGAGGTTTGAGTGCCAGAAATACTTCGAAAACCCAATTCTTTGGTGGCATGTTCACAACCACAGGGCCTGGATCCATTTCTCATCATTATCTACTTCTGAGTCATTGGTACGTCTCTAAGGGCTTTGCATATTTTCCAATTTTCCTATTTATCTTTGCTTTTCCACATTTTGCCCTTTTGATTGTGGAACTTCTAGGCTGGGATTAAGACCAGGCCACACTGAGCTTAGTTTTGTTCTTTGGAGAAAGCTGTTAATTCTCTTTTAATAGTGTGGTACATTTGTGAACACTGGGATCTTTAGTCCTTCGTGATACATGGTATTTATCAACTTAAAAACAGATCATGTTCCAAGTGCTCATGTAAATCAGCTGGCGGAACTAGGAACCTACTTTCCCATACACTTGACTTTGTGAAGGGTGACTAGGGTTCTTCAGCAGCATTCAAAAACTGACTGGGTCCACAATGAAGCTCCTATTACAAAGAATCCCACAGAGTCGACTAGTGTCCAGTGTCCAGAGAGCCTGGCAAGGTCCAGCAGGGCAGTTCCCCTGCAGAGCTGCCCTGGTGGGACGCAGTGGAAGCCCCTGCGTCGATGTTTCCCTAGACACACTATAGGTGAAGAGGGGACAGGTGTGCTAGCATCAGAGGTGAAAAAACGAACAGGCAGGATGATGGAGACAGAAAAGGAATGCCAGTCAATCCTGGCACTGACTTGATGATCAAGGGCCCCCAGAGGTGTGGGACGTTCCAGTAGTTAAGAGCGTGGACACTGAGCCAGAAGGTCTGGGTTCCAATGCCAGTTCCACACCCCCCGCAAGTCACTTAAGCTCTCTGAGCTCCCATTTCCTCATCGGCGGAAAAGGAACAAGGGCCGCTTCCTCACGGGTTCCTTGTGAAGACTGAATGAGCTAACACACATAAGGAGCTCGAAACAGTTAATTCCCCACTGTTTTGTGTGTATCCGTTACTATCATGACTTTTCACATGTAGAACCAACCAGGCCCAAACCCAGCACTGCTCCTGGATGTAACCAGGACGCCTTCCGCCACGCTCTGGAAGGTGTTCATAGTAAATGGCTTCGCAATGTCACTTTTATTATACAGGGTGGGGCAAAAGTAAGTTTACAGTTGTTCAAATGGAAAATAATACGATCATGAATAAATATACAAGAATAAACCGTTTTGTGTACTCACAGCGGTACACCTACTTTTATCCCACCCTGTATAACCAAGAGAAATAAAAACACATATTCACACAAAAACCCGTACACAAATGTTCATAGCAGTATCATTTATGACAGCCAAAAAGCAGAAACAATCCCGATGTCCATCAACTGGTGAATAAATAATAAAATGTGGTATATTTATACAATGGAATATTATTCAGCAATACAACGAAAAGAATACTGATACCCACTGCTACACTGATGAACCTTGGAAACTTTACAGGAGTTTGAAAAAGCCAGTCACAAAATGTTACATATTGTATGATTCCATTTATAAGAAATATGCAGAATAGGCAAATTCATAAGACAAAAAGAAGATTAACGGTTGCCAGGGGTTGGGAGGAGGGAAAAATGAAGAGTAATTTCTAATCAGTAGGGGATTTCTTTCTGAAGTGAAGAAAGCATGGTGAATTAGGCAGTGGTGATGTCTGTATAACCTTGTCAATAAGCTACAAATCACTGAACTGTACACTTTTAAAGGGTGGACTTTCTAGTATATGAAGTATGCCCCCCAAAACAAAATTCTAAACTACGCACTTCCCCGGAACATGAACTGTGCCCCATGCATCTTCGCGTTCCTGAGAACATCATGCACGCAGTGGGTTCTCACACTGGCATCACCACTCTTATGGGCAGCAGGCATTTCGTCAGTGCAATTCATTGGGAACTTCATCTCTAGGCCACACCCCTTTAGAAAGACGAAAAGCGACTCTCATTGAAGAGGGCAGAGGCCACCCCATCGCGAGTTAAGCGAGGTCCCAGGTTCTGGAGGTTCTTAGGGCGCCGTATTACACAGATGACGAAGAAAGCCATTAAATAAGGAATACCAGGAAGCTCAGACGGGGTGGGTGGCAGGTCTGAAGCCACAATTTGTGCACTGTCCAGGGTCCTGAATTTGGCCCCATAATCCTGCCACCCAGCAACCACATATGCACACAGCCTGAACTGCAGAAAAGCCTGGCTTTATTATATAAAAGAAATTATACTTAATGGCAATTTACCCTAGTCTGTTTTCTAGTTTTGGTTAAGTTTGAAATAATACACTAATTATGTACATTATTACATTGTGTCAGATAAGGTGTTTGTAAATTTTATCAGTATGAAGCTCTATGAAGAGTTCATTCAATCCTTAAAGTACCTTTGTTAAGGACACACTATCCTAGACAATGGGGTCATGTCTGGTGAACAAAGTCCTAGCCCCTGCCAAGCCCTCAGACATTCCACAAGCTAAACACCAGAGATCATAGTCTGTTGCTCTTAAGTTATAATCAAGTCGCCTCACAATTTTTTAATTGTAGAGAGAGCAGACACAAAGAATACAGGAAAAATGAGAAAAATTTTTATGAATAAAAAATGCCACTGCATTAGAGGGAGTTTTCCCAGGTGAACATCACACATCGTTCATCATTTCACGGCAGTGTACCGACTGCACTCAGGTTTACTGAGAGGCACCACAGGTGCATGGTAGCTGAATTTCGTAACTGGATCTCCAATTATCTGACAAGTGTCACACACTGCTTGCTAGCAGAATATTCTATTGATAAAAATGTATGAGTTAGGAACGGATCAAAAGAATAACTCTAATCTCCAAATTTCAGCTCCTGATTCATCTACATCATCGGATCCCATGTTTCTGCTCCTTATCATAGTACTGACAGTCGATTGTTTTAGCTGCAAGGGGAAAAACGTTTAATCTGCTAACAGCAAAGAGCGACTTGGACTGCCTTTTTTCAGTCTCCTCCTTCATCTCCACGCAGCACTTGACAATGTCAGGCGACAGGTACTTCTGGCAGCCCTCTCGTCCCTAAATGCAGCAGGTGCACAATCCTCCTTTTGCCCTCTCCTTCTCTCACTCTGCTCGGCTCCTCGTGGGTCTCCCTGTCCCCTTCGGTTCTTCCCCAGCAGCTCTCAAATGCCAAACCCCATCCTCACCTTTCCGTCAGATTTCTCTCTTACAATGGCAACTGTTATTAAAAGCTCTCCTTTCAGTGTTGTCCATTGTCCACTGGATACTCCAACAAGGTTCTGCGCATTAGGTATTTGGTCTTTTATCTTTCCTCTGCCAGGATGTCCACCCTGCGGTCTGCGGGCTGAATGCGGCCCAACACAAAGTTGTAAATTTACTTAAAACATTGAGGGGGTTTTTTTGTGATTACATGTCGCAATGTATTTAATGTGTGGCCCAAGACAATGCTTCTTCTTCCAGTGTGGTCCAGAGACACCAAAAGATTGGACACCCCTGCACACCATACAGCCACTGCTGAAGATCTCATTTTTACAACCAAAGGAGAGAGACATGCATAGTTACAAGCATGGTTTGACCTGGGTTCAAATCCTGACTCCTGCACTTACTAATCATTTGACCTCTGACAAAGGAAATTATGTTGCTTGAGCCACAGCTTCCTCTTCCATAGAGGGTATAAAATACCTCTTCCCAAAGAAATGTACTGAATTGTGGTGATAACTAATTTAAATATTTTAGATACTGTTAAGAATCACTTAGGATATTGTTAACAGTATCATTTAGATACCGTTAAACATGTTACACATATTAACTCATTTAACCTTCACAAAAATCCTATTATGTCCCTTTTACAGAAGAGGAAACTAAGACATATATCATCACAAGAGCTTACAGGAGATCAATAAACAGTGGCTGCTCTTATGAACACCTCTATGATGCAACTCTCAAATATATTCCCCACCAAATATACACATATACCTTCATTCTCTTCAAGTCTGATAGGGGATTCCCACCTGATGTCTCACCAACATAAACGTAAGAATATCAAAAACCGAACTCCACATTTCGTTCCCCTCCACTCCACCTACACAAAGCCTGGTTCTCCTCTCAACTCCTTTCCCTAGCTCAGCAGTCACCTCCAGCCCAGCTCCAGTCTGGATTCCTCCTACCTGGACCCCTCTCATCTCCACTTCCGCTGCCTTAGGTCCTGTCTCACCAGAGGGCTGATTCTGGAGCCTAACAAACCATACTAAATATATGCTTCTGGAAGAATTCCATATTTTATAAAGTTAGATGAAAACAGGAAGCAGCAACACCTCAAAGCCCATCCATAAAGGATGTCTGAAAGGTGATGGAGGGAGAAGGGGCAGGACAAGACCAACTGACTGTACAGGCTTCCAGGTGACAAACACAGGAGCAACTATGTGATCAGGCTGTAATCTGTGCTCAGAGGATCCAGCGCATTATTCACATGGCCTCAAAAGCACCCAAAACAAAAATGTAATGACCTCTTAACAGAGACCATCATAAGGGAAAGGTGGGGCGAAGGATACAAAGACTAGTGAGATCTCAGCTGGCAAAGAACTGGAAAAACACCAACCCAAATTGAGTAAAATGGCCCGTGATAATCAGAAGCAAAAGTGTCAGTTTACATTATCTGGTATTGTTTTTATGTCATGAAAAAGAAAGCCAACTCATATCTCAAGGGTGGGCAGGGAAAGAAGCTAACCACAGCAATGCCACCCTTAGACTTCCATTTTAGCGGCCTGATGAGCCGGCGCTATGTGCCTCTGACTGGCAACAGGGCTGATGGAACCACTTAAACTAATTAACCAGAAGGTTTTAATACACAATGGGAACAGTGCATCGGCACTGCTTAATTATTTCAGAACTGGAAACTGCTAAATAAATATTGCAAAGCCTTTAGTAAATAAAGGATACCGCCATTCTATAATGCATTATTATTATTAAATGTTAGTGAGTACAGTTGAGTACGCAAAAGCAATAAAGTTTTAAAAGTAGAATTTAAAATATACATTATAAAACTTACAATATGTAAGAACAATCTATGGTACCGTCCAACTCATCAAATGCAAACAGTTAATTCAAGTACAGATCAAACCAATAAGTTTATATAAATAGGTGTTTGAAAAGAAAGATCAATATATAAGAAGCAAAGAGTAACAGGCTCAAACTTCCTTGAATAAGAAGACAAACGAGACACTCGAGCGTGTTGGATATCGCTGTTCAGTACTTTGTCAAACGGCCTGCTGTGAGGGCTTGTTTGAAGTTCCCTTTAGAAATAACAACCAGAGTATAAAATTTTTAAATAATCAATAAAACCAACGTTTATAATTAAAGAATGAGGATTGTTAAGTAATATTATAAAACAGAGGAAAAGCAGCATTTCAGTTACCAAACAGATTTCTTTGAGCCCAAAGAAGAGAAGGAGCTCCGGCGTTCTCCAGGCCGGCACAGGGCACTGGCCTTTCCCCGAGCCTTTGCAGGTTCCATCTGCCCTTCCTGGTCCCCTGTCTACACCTTCCTCATAACACCCATGGGTCTGCGGAGAACAGGACTACGTCTGCCTCTTTCTCCAGAGTCTGGTACTGCCCCCGACACATGGTAGTCATGCAATAAGTTATAGTCAAACGATTCGTTTACAAGTCTGTGTCTGCCACAAAAGTGGGAACTCCTTGAAGGGGGAGGCCAGTTCTCATTTATCCTTGTATACCCAATGCCTAGAACAGTGCCTCGCACATATCATGCAACCAAGAAATGTTTGCCAAATTAAGTATCATCATTTTCAATTTATAGTGCCTGCTTGGGATCTCACAGTTATATATTAGGATATATGTCACTCACAGAAAGCTGGTTTCCTGAAAAATAAATCTAATTTGTTCAATGAGAGCTCGCTGCCCAGTGTTAAAAACTGAGATAAACAATTTCTGAATGTAAACATACTGTCACTATGTTTACTGTTCTGTAATTTATTTTTTCTTTTATCATATCTTTTAATTGCAGATATTTCAGCAAGTTGCTGAGACCTGTCAGCTTTGGTACTGGTCACAAAAAACACAACCGACCAGGACGCAACAATCTGTGAGACCTGGCGCCGTGCAAGGGGGCTCTGGGGAGCTTTGCCTTCGATCAGCCACGGAAAGAAATGTGTGGCTGTGGCTATCGGCAAAGATTATGTTGTTTGAAAATCCCTGCTGCGATCTATGAAATCTTAATACAAGGTTCTAGAAAGCCCAGGAATTCTGAGTAGGTTGTGAACTGACAGGGAAACAGAAGTCACCTTCTAAGGACATCTTTCACCCCAACCATCGACAGCGCAGACCGGTATTCCCTGCGTGTTCATTGTATGTTTTCTGTTTTTGTTTTTGTTTTCTTCCTGACCCTTCGTGGAGAGAGAGAGCATTGTGGGGTGAAAGAAGAATCTGTCCTTTCCTCTGGGATTATTGCTCCCACTGGCAATGAATTCTCGGTGCTGCACCCACTCTGTAGTTCACTCAATCTTGTCCACAAATATGTAAAAATCAGGTATCAGAGTATATACTTTCTGCTTTTGTTTTAGTATAAAAGTGGACTGTTTACATTACAAATGTACTGTCTATGTTTATTGCACAAAATGGAAACTCTCCATTCTTCAGTTAACATTCTAAATTTATTTTGTGTGTATATCAATGTTTGTATACATGCATACACATCAATTTCTTTACATATGTGTGTTTATATATGGACATCGTGTGTAGCCTCTCAATCATTTTTTTAAATGATTGGAAATTAGTCTTTTCACCCAAATATTCCTTCTTCTGAAACACATCCAAAAACTAGGATTGGTTTATCCTAGTTTAGTACCCTTGTCTGAATGGTAAAGCTAAATGTTCAGTATCATATTTCATTTAACTTGCAAAATAATCTGTAAAGTAAGAAACCAAAACTCAGATCAATAAACTAGCCCAAAACTGAAGAAAGAGGGAAGATTTGAACAAGGACTGTCTGACTCCGGAGTATCTGATCTTGAAGGTAATATTCCAAAGCAGTACAGCAGGGTAGGAAAAAAATAATCCAGCAAGTTTCCCTTAGATACAAATCATAATTCACTGAGAAAGAGAAATAAATTTGCTACTTAAGTACAAATCTGAGTTATTTACATTGTCTGGGCTATCTGAAATGCCGTCCCATAGATGGTAGCTAGGTATGTAGATAAGAGCTAAGAAGAGACAAACAGACAGAAAGAAAGAAAAGAGATTTTTCTAAGGTAACTGTCCCGTTTAAAACACACGTCCAAGTTCAATGCCAAGAGAAGCTAAGTGAGAAGGTAACTGAGCTCATATTTCAATGCAACAGCAAAATGAGGACAAAAAATTACTTAGCTTAACTACTTAACTAACTTGTTTTGGAGTTTGGTTAGAAAATTAAAGACACAAAACTATACTGAGGAAGAAGGTAATGAAATAAAGTCAACACTGGCATCAACTTTCTTACAGGGTCAGATACCCAGCCACTTGATTCTGCTCTTGCAGCCCTGTCTGCATTGCTATCAATAAAATAATCTTTCTTATACGCCTATCTGATGATGTCATTCTCCTCTCAAAATCCTTCTCTGTCTACATATTACCTCAGCATGGGGTCAACTTAAAAGCTTTCAAAGGCAAATGGCAGGTGAAACGGTCCAGCATGAGACTCAAGAGAAGTCGAGGTTGTGAGGAATGGAAAGAGTGCACACCGGGTAAAAGCGTTCGGACACACTACGTTCAGGATAAGCATTCCAGCCCATGGTCAGCCCAGTGGCTACTTGTTTCCAGCTTGTACACTCACAGGGTCAAATCTGCGCTGCTCTGTCCAGCAGTAGGATTCTGGGTTTTCTGGATGTGGTTTGTCCGAGTTTTACTCCCAATTACTCTGCCCCACCTTCCAAACTTCAAGCTCACGTGGTGGCAGAGCACTCACAGAGCCACCAATACGCCGCCCTTTTTCCAAAAGCATGCTAGGACTAAGGAAAGCTGTACAAATAAGGGCCTTGGACTGAACCAGGCTTGGAATAGAGTCTCTTCTTTTTACTTTATTTTTCAATTACAGTTTACACTCAATATTATTTTATATTAGTTTTAGGTATATAACATGGTACTTAGATAATCGTATACTTTTACAAAGTGATCCCCCTGATATTTCAAGTACCCACCTGGCACTATACACAGTTATCACAACATTATTGACTGTATTCCCTATGCTGTTCTTTACATCCCGTGGCAATTTGCTAACTGCTAATTTGTACTTCTTAATGCCCCCTCCCCTCCACCATCACTCCATTCTCTATATCTATGAGTCTGTTACTGCTTTGTTTGTTCATTTATTTTGTTCTTTAGATTCCAATATAACTGAAATCATACGGCATTTCTCTTTCTCTGTCTGACATTTCATTTAGCATAATACACTCTAGGTCCATCTATGTTGTGTGACCATCAACAGATGAGTAAATAAACTTGTGGAACGGTGCCTCCTTTCAGAATCAAAAAATTGAGGTTTGCTAGTGTCAAAGATTGCTTGTAGATAGGCCATGATCAAACCTCTGCCAACTAATTCAATTTTCTAGATCCAACTGTTTTTGTTCAGTATATTTCTACATAAACACAATTCCCCTCTTACAAAAGGTTTATTTGAATATTTTCATTTACTTAATACAAACACAGAAACTTGTATCCTATTATATACAGCACAGGACACAAAACCAACAAGTTACATTATTTTAAACTTCATGCCTTTGAAAACACTCCAAAATAGCTTTTACACCCTCATCCAGTCAAAACGCATTTATTAAAACACCAGTTACAGCAGCACTGAGGAGAGCCCTGTACTGCACCACTGGACAGAACGGAACCATTTGCCAAGGCAGAGAGTTATTTTAGCTCCGAAGTAACTGGCCTCAGTCATGTACGAACACTGACAAGAATCAACTGGCTTTCAGCCCACAGCAGCTTTCAAAACCAGTTCAGAAATATTTAATATTTTTAAACATTTCAAATTCCTTTCCACTGAGTATTTTTGTACCCCCAAAATAATGTCAAACCTAAGGGCAGACTAATACATTGCTTAGGTAAACAAAAGTCAGTAGACTCCAACAATAATAAAGCTCTCTATCCTCTATTACCTGAGATAGAAAGATAGGCAGGTAGAGATATAGTATGGACACCTATATAAAAATGTCATATTGCTTTATTGCAACTTGGAATACGCTACTCCAGCACCCAGGCAGCCATGCAGCACTCCCACCCTCAGAAAAAGCATGTAAGTGAGCAATTAGTATGGAAACCAACAGTAACAAACTAGTTTAATGGACAGTAACCACTGCGTTATTTTTCAACAGCAGCTGATGTGAAGTTGAGCCTCCCTTTGCCGTACTTGTGTTCTTTCCACTCTTTAGTCAGATAGCTTGCTATCATCTGCTATTTTCTTTGTAAGTACAAAAAAAAATTTCTTTGCCTGAGTCATTATCCTGCTACCTAAACCACTGCCCAAGTGAGAACCAAAACATCTGTTTTTCATTGGCATGTAGGAGTCAGCACCAAAAATCAAACAGAAAACACTGCCAAACAGTCACAATATTAAAATAACCTGAGATGGGCAAAAGCAATGATTTTTCAGTATTAATAGCCAAACATTTGAAAGAAACAATCATTCATCACTTTTATAGGGAATATAGTGAAACAAAATAAAATCACAAAATTTTAGACTAAAGGAATGTTAGTAATCTCCTAATGAGTAAGTAAGGTAATGACAAACAGAGGTGTAGGAATGTCGGTTTATCTAATTAATAATAAACCATGGTGCACATAATTAATGTATCAATCAGAAGCCATCACATTTATGTGAGAGCAAAGTAAGTTTAATAAGTTTCCACACAGAGTTATAATAGGATCTATTGTTGAGTTTAGAAAAAGTTTATATTAACAAATAGACTCAGTAATGTTAAAACAAACACACTGGTTTCTATTTTTAACCTACACAAATAGTGAAGGGAAAATTGCAATCAAGAAGAAAAACAACACTGATTTATTTAAACAGCTCAAAATGTCACCGTAAAATGGCCCATATGAAAAAAAAGGAAGTACTTCAAATTATTTGCCTCTCACAATGCACACCCTTATTTCACAGGAAAAATTTAATTGTGTTTTGTGTATGACCTTTAGAGCATCATTGTCACAGCTTGATGATAACATCCAAATAATTTCAATAAAACATCTACCACAGATGGCAAGTAATAAAATCATAATAGAAATACTCAAACTTTATAACAGTGTCTAGGAGAAATTTCAGTTCTAAAACTTAGTCTTTGCCTCTTCAGGAATGAATATTGTGCTCCCAAGTGAATTTCTGGGGAAGGCACAACGAAAACTACTGAAGTGCTTCGCCCCTTCCTCTCTGGCTAGCCGAACTTTGCCGTCCTTTATGTCTAACCGTCCCTCTGTCCTCATCAAAGCCTTCCCTGAGAATCGCAATCGGGTCTTACACACATCCCCAGCACATCCTACTGAGCGCAAGACGCTAAGTCACATGGAACTTTCCCTGTCTTAAGGGGTTTTTCCTTGCATCTACTTCCTGCATATTATTTCCTGTAAATGACACCACTTTGCTATTATTATTCGCATAAAAGCCATGTCACCACAAGCCAGATTGAGTTCCATGAGGGTAGGACTCAGTTTTCTGCTTCTTTTATATCTCCCACAATAGCTAGCCCAAGGTGTACACATAGCAGGTGTATATTCCTCCTAATTGACAAAGGCAGTAAAGACAGACACACAAATATATGAGAGAATGAATAGAAACTCCTAGGAAAAGCCGCACACTGGCCTTCACACCCAGATCGGTAAATAACAGTAAAATTTAATGGCTATGCATCCATACAGATACCATTTGCTCTCATTTGGGCCAATATTTACATGTTATTTTACATTTTAAATATCTGAGACAATAAGGGGTAATTTTTATATTATAATATTAACAGATACAAAAATACTCTGAGTAGACAGCACTGTCCCTATAGTTCAGGGAACCGTGGATAAGCTAAGGCTCAGAGAAGTAATGCAACTGCCCAAAGTATAAGCCACAAATCCTGAATAATTAAATCTCAATCAATCAGAAGCCATCGCATTTTCATAGGAGTAAAATACCTTCAGAGCACTTCCACCGAGCTATAATGGAATCCATTGCTGAGTTTAGAAACAGACTCAGTAATGCTGAAACTTAAACACACAGGTTTCTATTTCCAGAGGCGGATTAAGGTCGGTTGAGGCCCTCATCGCGGAAGAAAATATTGGGCCCCTTAAAAAAAAGAGAGACAGGGAAAATAAAAATACATGTTTAAAAATACATATTTTTAAAACTGTAAGTGAAACAAGTACATGTGCACAAACTAATTTACATCCCTGCGTTTTGGCGTATATCGTGAGTCTGCCCTGCAGGAGAACCCTTGTAAGTACAAAGTAGCGAATACGGTTCTATCGCTCTAATGAGCGGTAGCGCAGCCGGGCGGAGCCTACGCAGGATGGTATGTGTATAGTATGCGGCGTGGTAACGAAATAATGAAAATAAGCAAATATAAACATACTATCAGGTTTTACGGCCGATAGTAAACTTGTACGTAATTAAAATTGCACATATGAAAGCAAACTTGGTGTCATTAGAAAAAAGTGTAAAGTTGGGGTTTTGTGGGGCCCTCAGAAGTCGGGGCCCAGGCGTGCGCCCGCCATGCCCGCCATGCCCGCCACGCCCACCATTAAATCTGCCTCTGTCTGTTTCATTCTTTAAAACAGGAAAACTGTAATTGTTTAAACTACCATCTCCTTAGCTACCTTTCCATTCTGATCCTGCTTCCATGATACTATGCTCAACTCATCTCCACAGTGGTTTGGTTGTTCCACCCTAAATCTTCGCTTCATTTTTCCGAAAATCTCTTGAGCACCTGTACAAACGGTGAATGTCATGCCCTGAGTCTGGACTCTAAGAAGGGCAGCATCACTTATACACATGCTGGGCTGAGAGCTCTTACGAACTAAACCCCTAGGAGCCCACTACAGGGCTAAGGGTCATGAAACTTAGGTGGTGGCAGGGACCTAGGCAGGGGCAGTGTCAGATGACTTCTCATCTCCAGGTGGCACAAGCAGCCATCTCTTTTTTCATCATTATCCCTCACCTGTCCTGACTCTGGAGTCAGGCCAGCTGAAGCAGCCCCCCCGGAAGTCGGTAGAAATATGCTCAAGTCAGTCCTCCACCATAATAAAATGACTTTAAAAGCTGAGATTGAAGCTCCTTTATAAAACTTGGTTGCATAATAGATTCCCCATCTTACATGTTAATGTGCAAACAACCATAATCATAAAATGTTTTTACTTGTGCGTGTTTTCAATAATGTAACAAAACCCCATGAACCCACTACTCCAAAATAAAACTGGATCTTAAGTATAAGATAAAAATTCCTATTATTCCCCTTCCATACCTAGGTCTGGCCTCACCTGAAGTGACAACTAACTGAAATCCTGTATTTTTCTTTTTATAGTTTTATGTTCATTTATTTTTGTTTAATGCAAATATTATGCATTTTATGTATATATGAATATGTTTTTAGTTGTTTCTAAGTTTACAAAATAGGTAAATTCTGTATATAATCTGTAAGGACTTACTGTTTTCACTTGCTATTAAAATTCATCCACATGGTGGGAATGGGGCAGGCGGAGGGAAGGAGGATGGGCAGAACTTCCAGAATAGTGGAGTGAGGAACTATATAAATGCTCTCAATCCACAAAGACAATGAAAATGCTGGTACAACTGTAAAACTCAACTTTTTCAAAATTCTGGATATTAACCAAAGGCTTACAATAATCTAAGCAGCAATCTCCCAGGAAAACTGCTGAACCTTGGTTAAACAGCTGTGTTTAGAGCACTTTAATGTTGTCTATTGTATACCCCTCTCCTATGCTCTGCAATAAATAGCCCAAAAAACTAGCAACCTCCCAAACCAGCAGCTTCTCAAGCACAGTAACTGTGAAAACCTGTAGCCCTGAAGCCACTGGATTTGGACCTCCTAAAAAATCACCCTCTCCAGAATACTGTCATTATTTAACCTGTCTCAGATCCCTGGAAAAGCCCCATTCACACAGTATTATCATTATTTGGTGTCACTCAGCGCTCACTAGCAGGAAAGGCCCAATCCTCAGGGTGCCTGTCAAAAACGATTAGCTGCAATTGATTACTATTGCAGCTCTTAAGTCTGCCATGTCAGCTGGGCAAACAAGAGTCCAGCCAAAATTTAAAAGCAAGATCTATGGAATGAAATGTCCACAGGCTTTTTTAAATCAGAAATTTGGGGGGACCCAGAACTCTGTACATATACATGTGCGTTTCCAGGAAAGACTTGAGAGGACCCCACTCTCACACTCCAGATGACCTTGCGGCCCCCCACCACTAGCAGGTGAAGGCAGACTCATCAAGTACCTGAGTGTTGGAAGTATACCCCAACGTGCTTCCACAAAACCACTCAAAAAAGCCTAGAAGACTTATTAGTAACAGGAAGGTAAGGAAATCTCTATCCAGTCATTAGTTTACCACTAATCAAACCAAGCAGAGTCTTCACTGATCACACACAACAAAGAAAACTGACTGGACAGGATTCAACCGGACAAGTCACTACATAAACGAACAGCGGTCACACAGCAGGAAGATATCCTGCCCTGGCTGGTGTGGCTCAGCTGGAGGGCGTCGTCCCGCAAGCCAAAAGGTCACAGGTTCAATTCCCAGTCAGAACACATGCCTGGGCTGCAGTTTCGGTGTCCAGTCAAGGTGCATGCAAGACGCAACTGATCAATGCTTCTTTCCCTCTCTTCCCTTCTCTCAGGAATCAATAAAAGAAAAAAAAGTTTTAAATAAAAATTTTAAAAAGATATCCTGAGGAGATGAGGAATTCTAAATTCCAAATTTTATGCATTAAATCATTTAAAATTTCTGTGTTTTGACCAAAAAATTACAAGACATGCAAAGAAGCAGGAAAGCATGGCCCATATACAGGAAAAGAGCTATCAACAGAAACTGTCCCAAAGAAAGGCCAGAATTTGGACTTATTAGACAAAGACATTAAATTATCTGTCACAATTATGTTCAGAGAACAAAGGGAGATCACAGTTTAAGAATTAAAGTATGAGAACAATGTCTCACAAAATGATGAATTTCAATAAAGACAAGGAACCTTATGAAAAGGAACCAAATAGAAACTCTTGAGTTGAAAAAATATAATTACTGAAAAAAATATATTCACTACAGGGGCTCAACAGCAGAGTTGAATTGGCAGAAGAACAATTTTGAAGATAACCTCAATGAGATTATCCAGTTCAAAAAACAGAAGGAAGAAAGTGAACAAAAATGAACAGAACCTGAGACCTGTAGGATTTTACCAAGTGTGCAAAGATAAACATAATGGGAGTCCCAGAAGGAGAGAAGATAAAAATAGTCTGAAAGAGTATTTGAAGAAATAATGGGACTGGTGGTTTCCAGTCCAATGTATGAAGACCTTGAAAGTAATCACTTAAGATAATCACAAATGGACAAATATTGTACAATTCCAATTATATGAAATATTGAATATCTATAATAAGCAAATTCAGAGACAGAAAGTAGGTCAGAAGTTAATAGGTGTTGGGGAAGTAGGGAATGGGGGACTGACTGTTTAATGACTACAGAGTTTCTGTTTGGATTAATGAAAAAGTTTTGGAACTACTGTAGATAGTGGTGACAGTGGTACAACACCGTGAACATAATTAATGCCACTGAATTGTATACTTAAAAATGGTTAAGATGGCAAATTTTATTTTACACACACACACACACACACACACACACACACACACACTAGGTGGGCCAAAAGTAGGTTTACTATTGTCAGTATGTGAAACAGTTTATTCTTTTTTTTTTTTTAAGATTTTATTCATTTATTTTTAGAGAGAAGGGAAGGGAGGGAGGGAGAGAAACATCCGTCAGTTGCCTCTTGCACGCCAGCAACTGAGGACCTGGCCTGCAACCCAGGCATGTGCCCTGACTGGGAATCAAACCAGAGACCGTAGGTTCGCAGGCTGGCACTCAGTCCACAGAGACACAACAGCCTGGGCTAAAAGAATTTTTTAAAAAATGAATGGAGTCATATCAAAAGGTCATAAGATGTAACTTAAAGGGCCCCAATAGGCCACAGATGTGACCATTTGAGTATCAATAAAAACTAATGACTGACATAGAAATTCATAAAGGAATAATGACATTAAATTTGATAAAATCATTGGTCACCATAGAATTTGCTAGAGTATAAGGTGGATTAAGAATGGCCACAAATTCTTTCCCATTCCTCCCTATAATCCAAACTGCCTGAGTGAGTGACTTGACCAATGGAAGCCAACAGAGGTGACAGCCTGAGATGCCAAGGCTAGGACCTAAGGAGCTTTGCAGCCTACTCCTGGGACTCTTAGAACATTCTCTCCAGAAACTGACCTGCCAAAAAAAAGAAACTGCCCAACTAACCTGGGACCTCCATTCCTGAGGGTACATGTACAGACTCTGATCAGCAGTCCCAGGTGAGCCCAAGTTTCCAACTAGTCCCTCTCCAAGGTGCCAGACATGTGAGTGCTGCCATCTAGACCCTCCAGACCAGCCAATCTGCCAGCTAAACACCTTCTTCCACGTAGAACAGAATCACCAGCCAAGCCCTCCAAAATTCCTGACCTATCAAATCATGATACATAATGAAATGGTTGTTGTCGTATGTCCCTTGAGTTTTGGGGTAATTTGTTATGCAGCAGAAGATAAGCAAGCAGGCATCAGCTCATTACTCTGAAAATTGATAAGGAAAAAAAAAAAAAAGCAAGCATTTATCCTGCCCTCCTAGTATAAACTATTTCAGAGTAACTATATAGCTGATGAGAGTTAAGTTCTATAAAGAGTTCTAGCTAGTAAAAGCATAAGAAATGATATAATTAGAAATGCACTGTCTTTGAAGCCCTGAGGAAATCACAGTTCTAGGCAATAATCATCAGCAAGCACTGAAACCTCAGGGGGAAGGTTCATAAGAGAGGGATCAGGCTCATCCCACCGGCTGGCTCGCTCACTGACTGAACAAATCAACTGCAGGACTTAAAATGAGGAGAGGAGAGGCCATTACACAATAAGAGGTTTAGAGGACATAACAATCAAGTACAATGTGAGGACCTTGTCTTGGTTACATCCTGATTCAAGTAAACCAACTCTAAAAAGTCATCTTCAGAGACAACCTAAGAAATCTGAATATGGATGGAAAATTGGATATTAAGGAATTATTATCCATTTTAAGGTATGGTAACAGAATAGCAGCTATATATATATATTTTTTTTTTTAATCAGTACTTATCAGCTAGTGATGCAAACTGAAGCATTAGAGGTAAAATGGCATGTTGATCTCTGGCCCTGCTTTAAAATTCTCCAGGAAAATAAAACAACACACTCACCCCCTCAAATCCTGGAGCGGTACCAAGATTGCCAAGATGTTAGTAACTGTCAGGGCTAGATGATGGGGACATGGCTCCATTATACTATTCTCATGGCTTTTTGGAAGTTTGAAAATGTGTGTAATGAAAAATGTTTTAAGTGTTCCATTATTGATGAGAACTGAATTTATGGATTAATGTGGAGACAAGTGCCATCTTTATAATATCGATACTGTCATTGTAAATATGGTACATATGTGCATTTATTTATGTCACCTTTATGTCTCTGTAAAAGCCTTGCATATTTTCTAATTTAACCTTAGATGGTACATGTGATTGTGATTATGAATATAATAGCCTTTTAAAAATATTTCTGTCGTTCAATAATAGGGTACACATATCTACTTTTAGACAGTTTTGTAAACACATTTTGGGTACAATTATTTCTTTGTGAGAAGAAATATTTCACTCTATAGTAGAAAAGCTAAAAGGAAAAACATAATTTCACTTCTGGATGTACTTTATTTAGAGGAAACTTTCCAGGGCCAATTCTATTGCAAGAATGAGGCGTCCTTTCATGTCCAGCCTTGCTACGAGCTACTGACTGAATCCCAGGACCTTCCCACGTCCTGCACAAGGCAGCAAAGGTCCTGGCTTGAGAGGCCAAGGAAGAGAATGATGGAAAAGGCATTTTAAGAGTTGACTTCTACAGAGTCTACCATATACAGCCCAGGGCAAAAATTATCAGTAAAGACACAAATGGCAGAAGACATGGCACCTCTTTATGCAGCCCTCCTTCTGGTTTGATACTAAGTTTGAGTCCGTTCAAGGTTTCTTTGTTTGTTACTGCTTAGCTAGCAAAGATTTAAGAATTACCCAAGGAGCTATGGTAACTAACTAAAACTTGCAGAACTCTGAACTTGAAAAAGCCACTGTTTTCACTACCTCCGTGGAAGAGTGCCATTTTCTGTTGGGTCTTTTTAAATTAACTTCCTAGGGTCCATTATTTAATTGGCACTTGTCGGAAGACGTATTAGTTTCTTAGGACTCCCATAACAAAATACCATAAGCTGGGCATCTGAAAACAGAAATTTACTCTCTCACACTTCTCGAGATCGAAAGTCCAAGATCCAAACGGCAGCAGAGCTGGTTGCCCCGTGGGAGCTCGGAAGGAGAGCCGGCCCCACACCTCTCCTGCCTCCTCGTGGCTGCTGACAACTCTAGGCGTTCCTGGGCTTCCAGGAGCATAACTTCCATCTCTGCTTTTGTCTTTACAAAGCATTCTCTTCTCTCCCTGTATGTCCCCAGTGTCCAAATTCCCCATATGGTATAAGGACACCAGTCATTGGATTGGGGCCCATCTAATCCTGGATGACGTCATCTCAACTTTATTACATCTGAAAAGAACCTATTTCCAAATAAGGTCACACTCACAGAGTCCAGGTGAACACGAATTTAAGGGGAACACTATTCAACCCAGTACAGGAGAGATGCCACATAAAGTTTCTAAAATAGTAAGAGGATGAGCGGTTCTTACACACTGGTTTAGACCCTTAGTCCAGCTGCACTCCTGCCCGCAACACCGAACTCAGAGACCTGAGCTGGCTGTCCACTAGGAAAGCAGCGCTCTCCCGCAAATGGTGAATGGGTGGACTGGACGTCGTTCCCCAAGGCATGTGTAAATGAGACATCCAAAAGAGCCCACGGCTGCAGGAAGAGAAAAATATCTCAATGCAGAACATGGAAAAGAATTTGAACATCATGGAGGACTTAAAAACTAGAAGTTCCTGCTAGGTGGCTCTTTTAACCCTGAACAAACTACATTTAAAAATGTTTTGAAATGATTCCAAATTCTATGTCATAAAGCTATACAAGCTAAATCATGTTCTATCTAACAAAACCTTATCATTAACTCTACCCTTTTAAAAGAATTTTTTGAACCTAAAGTATTAAGAAATTCCTCATAGACAAAATTACAATGTGCACGGCATTAAAATTATCACTAAAACACACACACAAACATTTCTAACCGATGAGGTAAACCCAAATGTCCACATCTTCAAATACTATTAACCTTACATTACACAATGTTATTATAATTTGAATGGAAGCTAATGCATAAAAGTAGTCTTATTTCTACTACTGAATATTTTCGACAGTGATCAATATTTTAAAACAGAAGTTCCATGTTTTTCCTATTGTTACCTACTCAGCCTATGGAGAGGAATATTTTCCCATTGTTTATTTGATTAATATTACTAATGAAAACCTGTAACAGATTTACTTCATCAGTTGGTACTAAGGTTCTGAAATCATGGGTATGAAAAACTATACAAGGGAACACAAACTTGCTCCAAAGAAATTTTGTTAAAATTCAGAATTACAAAATATTGCAATACCTTACTAATATCCAGAGTGTAGTCTTCATCCCACCTCATAAACAATATATGTAATAAAGTGTCTGACAGCTGCTAGAATTAGAAAGAAAAAGGCAGAGATAGACACATCCAGGGGCAGTTTTTAGGTGGCTTGGGAGGTGAAGGAGCAAGTCATCATGCCTGGAAGGAGCAAGTCATCATGCCTGGACGTCGTTCCAGGCAGGAAGCCCAGCAAAGGGACTGAAGCTGATGCATGAAGATATTATTCAGTTTTTAGTTTTCAGGAGTTTTAGGGGAAGGTTGGAAGTTTTTAAACCAGAATGGAAAAGTCCATTCATTATTCTCCATTAACAAGGAAAATATGTATTTTATGCTAATACTTTTAAAAAATGAGTGTGCATTGTGACCTTTCAAGGCCAGACAGGTTCACGAGATTCGGGCGGATGGAAGAATATTCGCGGAGTCGTTGGGATGCCTGACATGCCTTTATTGAAGGGTGGCTGATCCATGCACACTGCCAGCTGCATGTCACACTGCATATCACCAGTCCCCTCTACGTGGCACCCAGCGGGGAGTCCCCACCCCCTTAAATACCAGAACACAGACAAAGCCAGTGAGGTGCCAACAAATCTTACGCAACAGAGCTTCATACTATGCACGCGAGCCCACTCAAGGCTATAGGAAGCATTTATCCGGTCCAGTCTCAAGGCTACGAGAACACCACTCACCAGGCCCACTCTCAGGGTTATGGGAAACTGCTTCCCTGAGTTGCCCAGACATCTGGGTGAGGAAGCCAGGTTGCCTCCATTTACCACCCTCCAGAGTGTCTTCATCTTCATCAAAAATTTAAAAGTAGAAATTTTCTTATCCGACATACATATGGAATAGAAAATTTAGGTTAACCACTTTTTTAATAGAGATTTACCCCACATCAGGATGGTTAAACATTCATAGCATTAGTTCCAATTAATTTAAATGTTTTGATATATTCCATATATTACACTATTCCAGTATTCCTATAAAGTTTTATCTTCATTCATAGAGGAAAATGGTAGAAATTAGACCAGAACCTGGGTATCCTGACCAAAGGTCTGGTTCCTTGTTTTTTTTTCTTTTTTGACCCAGTACTGTAATGGTATGAAAAATTATTTTGTCTTTGATGTTTCAAGTGTCCCTATAAGGATCACAGCCATCTTCCTACTTGGGAATGCCACACCTTGTTAAGCCTGCATCTTGAAGAAGGCAGGTGGAAATGTCATGGACCAGTAAGATTTCTCATCTATTTATTAAACAAATATTTTCTGATCTGTCTGCTATATACTATAGGTATGTAGTGAATAAATTAAATATGTGTGCATGCATATGTGTGTATCTGTAGGTGTGTATATACATCCTTATAAATGGGTATATTCATTTACACAGGTGTGTTTATATACTTGTATACATGTTGGTACATGTGTAGCAGAGAAACATATCTGATACATTTGAATGTTGAAGTTTGAGATCTGGGAAGGAGGAGAGCTAAAACTTATAACAGTATATCGCAAAATGACTGTGGACCACAAAGTCACAGGGAGCCTTGGGATGTTCATGGGTGGAAAAGTGGAAGTTTCTGTCATCAATTAAGTTTAGGAAACACTGGATTAAACAATGCTTAAATTGATTTATTTGTTTGCTCTAGATTTTCTCACATCCCTCAATATGTTAATGTGACTATTCTAAAAAGAGAATATAGTATGCAGACTAAAGCAAATTTATTGAACCACAGAGTCCTTTTTGGAAAGGCATCTCTTAAAAGAATTAATATTCTTCAAACTGTCCTTGGGGACATATTACTATTGAAAATAAAAGTATATTCCAGTTGACTACTTTGGAAACTGCTACTGATTATAAAACACTAAAAAAAGGCATACGTAAAAAGAAAGTTTTAAAAAGTTTAATATGTAAAAAATTAAACTTTGGCATTCTAAAATGGAAATATTAACATAATATCAAACTTTTCTTCTGTGAATAGCCTGTAAAAGAAGCTTCATTTCAGATATCCACAATGCTAATTGCATAAATTTTTCCTAATTCTTTAAGGTCTAAGCTAAGTTTGTATAAGATATAAAAATTTTATTTATAAACTTCAAGTAATAACTCAATATTCTATAAAGTACTGCGTGAAAAATTGTAGTTATGCTTTAAAATAAAAACTATTTTAATATCTTATATTTTAAGTGTAAGAATCTGTAATGCCTCAAAAGATTGATTTATTTAAGTTCTGTAGCCAAAGAATTTTAAATAATATTTTTCTAGAACAGAAAAAAGGGCACTGTGTACTGTTGTCCTTTGGATAAGACCATTTGTCCACGAAGGACTAGTCTAGTTACTTAAATTATTCAAATGATACTAGCATTTAATAGGCTCCATGAATCAAAGATGTTTGACAATTATTAACCTTTTAGGGCTACAGCAATTTGTGCAATTAACTTGGGGGAAATTATTTTTCTCAGTCACATAATTAATTGTCCATGCCTTTTTAAAAGAATTCTTGCACCTGAACTAAAAGTTGCATAAAAGAACAAAGAGAAAACCAAGACTATACAGTTTAAGATCTGGTCCTCAACAGAGAAAGTAAAATTAGCTGGACACTTTTCAAGTGTTTTGAATATGCATGCAATCTAACTGACTGAATGGAGGCCAAAAGGAAATGGCCAAACATCCTTCACAGCTTTGTAAACAGCCAGACTTCCTCGGGCATCACTTTGATCCTTTTAACTAAGACTTTTTAATTGGGAAAAAAAAAAATTTCAAAGTTCATAGTTGGAGCTAACTGAAGTATAAGAATATAATTTAATAACTAATGCTTTATTAGTAAAGTGAGGGAAAGTATGATTTACTTTTAATTATCATCATTAACTGGTACCTGTGGGTGTTCTCAAGTACGAGTTGAAGTGAGAAAACCAGGAAGAATTCCTTCCCTTTACTCAAAATAAGCTTTATAAATGAAAGATTCATGAGTCAATATATGAGCACTAATCCACATTTCTTGAGTGACCACCACTCACTGAATCAGATGTGAAAAACACAAATACAGTGTGTGTGTACGTGTGTGTATTTGATCACACAGTATATATTTAGTTATATAATACAGTTTATCTATGAGGCTGGTCAGAAAAAGTCCAGCCATTGTTTATATAGCGAGAACAGTTTGTGTGACATCGACGTAGCCTGGCAGCCAAGGAGAGTGGACTAGAAATGGACATGCGTGAACAATGACAACTTCACTGTACTAGCCAGTGGGGACAGTAGATGCCATTGTATAAGCATGTGTACTGTATGGCTGTCACATTCCAAATGACTGAGAGCAAGTAGGGCAACGAATCTGCATCCAATTTTGCGTGAAGCTTGAACTTCCTCCACAGAAGCTGTTCAGATGACTCAGAAGGCCACGGCTCTGGGCAAATGTGATTGGCAGCTTTATCACAACAACATGACTGCTCATGCCTCGTGCAGTTTTTTGGCTAAACACCAAATCAGCCAGGTGACTCAGCCTCCCTACGGCCCAGATTTGGTGCCCTGCGACTTCTGGCTTTTCCCAACACTAAAATCACCTTTGAAAGGGAAGAGATTCAGACCATCGATGAGATTTAGAAAAATACCACAGGGCACCTGTTGGCAACTGGGAAAACTGTGTGAGGTCCCAAGGTGCCTACTTTGAAGGGGGTTGAGGCATCACTGTCCTATGTACAATGTTTCTTGTATCTTGTATCTTCAATAAATGTTTCTATTTTAATATTATATAGCTGGATACCTTCTGGATGGACCTCATTTTTTTGACTTTCAACTTTTCTACGATTGCTTTTATAATCCGAAAAAAAGTTTCTAAAAAAAAAAAACTGATGTTTATCATATGGTTTGGTTTATGATTATATATATTCATACATAATAAATACATTACAGGTATAGATAATAAATAGGTAGGTAATAAAAATGAGTACTGAATAAGCAGGCTTACAACTATTCCAATTTAGTTTGTTTTTATGTTTTATTCATGTAATGAGAAACTAGATTTGCAATGTTTGTTTACTTCTATATTTTTGCCAATATTCCCAGAAGTTGGCCCCACAAAATACAATTTGTCAACATAGTCAGGAAAATGTAACTTCACTATCAAAATGTACGCATTTAAAATAAACAAACTAAGTATATAATTTAAATACTAGCATTATGTGATATTAAAAATCAGGATAATTAAGATTGTAAATATTTCAAAATGTTATACTAGATTATGGCAATTAAAACACTTCAGGTGATGCCTGCACAAAGCAGTCCAGTGACCCTGGCAATCATTTTGGTAAGTATATTAAATTGAACCATAAAGTTGACAGTATCTTTTTTTTTTTTACTTACTAGTAGGCAATTTTATGTGGTTCAATCCACATGAGAGTAGTTACTAACACCACTCCAGAGTCAAAGAGATGCAGTTCAAATCCTGGTGTTACCTCTAACCAGTCATGTGATCCTGGACACATTATTTAAATTATCTGAGCCTAGGGTATGTCATCTTTAAAATGGGCACAATAACAACACCTGCCTCATAGATATTTCTTGTGAAGACTGCATAAATAATGCAGGTAAGATACTTAGCTTTCTGTTTAGGACAGAGTAGGTCCTCAATAAATGTTAGTTACTATGAATGACATGTTTTAGAGACAAAGCTATTACACTTTTTAATGGCTTTTGTACAAATTTATGATTCTATACCTATAAAATGCTTATAGATATCATTCAAAAATGTCAACTAAAATTTTTTAGCTCCTGTGTAAGAAAATGGCATGACACAGGTTGGTATTGCTGAACTTAATCCAATCCAGTTCTCTAACCACGACCAAGCTCTTAGTGCGGCCCAAATGCAGTGGGCACATTTTACTTTCTCCCAGATTCTCTAAAACATCCATCGATGAATGGTCTTGCCCATCCTCTGCAGACTCCAGGTCTGCTGCTGTTCTCCTAACACAGGGGATGATGTCTTTTCTCATTTCCCAGAGAAGACAAACGCCATTAGAAGGTCACCTCTCAGAGCCCTGCCACCAAATCACACAAGTCCCTCCACATCCACACAGTTATCCTTCCCCTGGACTTTGATCTCAACACCTTCCACCTCCCTTGAGAAATACAGCCCTTCTGTAATCTCCCTTCTCAAGTATCTCCAACATATAACCATGCTTGGGTATCGATTGTCTTGAACCCACATCTCCCTCCAAACACTCTGCTCCCTCCTCCTGCCCTTCTGTTTTGCCCTTGAGAGTCATTTACTCTCACGGTCACTACTTCACCCCACCTTCACCACAACCCACACCCACCACTGAAAATGATGCCTTTAGGGTCACTAGTGGCTTTCTTTCGCTGAACCCCAAGTTCAAGCCTCAGTTTCTGGTGTACTTGACTCACCAGCACCTAGGATGATGTGAACTCTGCCTCCTCCCTCAACCCGGGCTTGTATTATACCACACTCTCCGGGGGATCACCCCCTGCCACTGGCTCAGGGGCATGTCTCCCCAGTATCCTCTGAGAACATATTCTTGTACCCCTTCAACACTAAAGCTCCCCAGGGTTCTTTCTTGACACCCCTCTCTTCTTACTGTATATGCTCCCTCTGGGTAATCTTAGTCACACTCCTGATTTCAGCTGCCACCCATCAGCAAATAATTCCTGTCGCTGACACAGCAAGTTGCCCAACCAGTATCCATCCTCTTCTTTATTAACTGGACTCTGATTTTGTTTTGAAGAGCAATATGTTCTGGTTTAAAAACAAAGAACAAAACTTTGATCTCCCAGGTTTCCTTGTAATTAAAGATGGCTCTTTAACACAGTTCTAGCCAGGGACATATAAATGAAAGTCTAATGACTTTCTAAAACGAAACTTTAGAAAGTCTGAAGTTTCTGTAAATGCTACCACTTTTTTTTTTTTTCTGATAAAGACAGACAAACCCCGCTGGAATACCCTTCCTCCTTTGGCTATCTGGATCACAGAAGAAATTTCTGGAAGTGCAGCAGCCACCTAGTTACCATGGAGTCAAGAGCCACATGGAAAGGATGGTAGAGCAGAAAGAGGGCCTGGCTCCTTCATGGCACATAACACCACCATACCTGTTCTGAACTTTAAGAAACTACAATGTTAAAATTAAATTTCAACCTCTCTCTCATTAAATTACTCATTTAAGCAATTATTTGTCTGGGTTCATGTTACTTGCAGCTGAATACAATCCCAACTGACAAAACACCAAGTTAGCCAAATTAAATTGCCAACTCCTAAACACATATTCTAGGTCTGAAGAACTAAATGTAATTCTACAGACACTGCAATACCGAGGTATCTAAAACTCAGTGTTTCTATAACTCTTAAAATATTATTTGCAGGATGAAAAGATTTAAAGTCTTTGATCGCTATGAACCATTTAACAGCTTTAATACAATTATATTATGAGACACTAGCAAGAATTCTTAAGTATAAAGTAATTGTCTTCTATTGCCTGTGTCAGCTTTGCCACCAACTCTATACCATTTCCATTAAACATGCATTAACATCCTTATAATATTGCAGTTGGTACCCGTTGACCTATTAACATTTTTTACATATCATAAGCCAAACCATAAGATAAATATCAGTTTATATTAAGAACTTTTTTTCTGATTATAACAGCCATTTTTACTCCTAAAAAAGTTAAAAATCAAATGGAGGTTTAAAAAAAAAAAAAAGTCCTGTATTCATAATTAGGAAGTCATTTCCACTCCAAAAGTGTAAAAACACTCAGCTTTATTTTCTTCTACATACGTTGTTTTTATTTTTACATTTAAATTTTTAATCCATGTGAAATTTTCTTGATAAAAGGAGTATAGAAAGAATCCAACTTCTTTTTTTCCCTAAATATTGACTGGTTGACCCAACACCATTTTCTGAACAATCTCTCTGATCAATGACCTATTTCTGTATTACAAATTACCTCAACACATAGTGGCTTAAAACAATAAACACTAATTTCTGTAGACGACATTCGAGAACAGCTTAGCTCTGTGGGGCTGGCTTCTTGATCCTCACAAAGAGGCAAGCAAGGTGTCAACCAGTCATCTGAAGGCTTGCCTGCGGCTGGAGGATCCACGAACGAGACGGTCCTTCCACACGACAGACAAGTTGGGGGTCGGGGGGGTGTGTGTGCACCTGTACTGGGAGGGGCACTGCTAGCTCTTTAACAAGCCTCACTTTCTGCTATTACTATTGCTAACCTATTTTCTCTCTCTACTTAAGTCCATTTGGGTAATCTATATTTTCCTAGGAAAGTATCCATTTAATTTGGGTTTCAAATTAGAATAGTTGTACAAAATAAATACGTATTTTCTTAATTTCCCTTTTTCATTCCTAATTTTTCATATTTTGTTTTGTCTCAAGTAGGTTAACTAAAGCCTTATACACTGTATTGGAGTTTTTTCTCCAAAATCAGAACACTTGATCACTTATAGTGTTATTGTTTTTTGGCGCATATTTTTATCTTTAATAACTTTCTTATACCTTTCATCTTCATGATTACTTCTGTCCCATTTTAATGCTTTGTCTTATAGTGATAACAGAACTCACATTGCTGGTGTTTACCAATTTCTTTAAGTCTGAGTTATTTTACCTGAAATGCAGCTTTTATAAAGAAATGGTTGGATTGTTTTTAACTTTGTCTGGTTGGTGGGTTTTTAATTCTCTAACTTGAGTTATATTTTCCTTTGGATGGCCCAACTTTCCAATCAGGTGACAGGGACTTGCTCGAGGGCCTGTACTGCTGACCACCACTCACAGGACATGATACCTAAATATATCCCAACCTCCCAGAAGGGCCGGAGGCTAGAAAACTTCATGCTCTTCCAAGTAAAGGAAATAAGCAAAATCCAAAAGCGGTGTCTTCCATGGATGAAATATCATCTAACTGGCTTTTTAAGGGATAGAACATAAATGCTCTTGTTTTATATCTGAAAATTGTCATTAAATTTTATATTAACAACTGAGCTGAATATAGTTACTGGGCCGCAGACTTACAGACTTCTGACATTTAATAGACAAGATGCCTGAGACAAACCTAATTTGTGTGCCTTTGTAGGTAACCTGCTTTAATCTCCTGGGCTTGTTTTATCCTTAAAATTCAAATATTTTGCCAGGATAAGTCTAAGTAGGAACCTTTCTTCATAACTTGGAGCTGGTTCTCAGGGGGCCCTTTTGATATTTACTCACATTCTTCTCTGGCACAGAAAAGTTCAATCACGATTTCCCTGATTACTGCTCCAGTTTCCTGCTCTGAAATACTTCATGGGTTGAAGAACTGTCCTCCATATATACTTTTTATATTTGCATATCTTTGTCCTTTTTTCTTTGCATTCTGGAGTGTTCAAGTTTGACATCCATATTACTCTTCCATTTTTATTACCAAGTTTTCTTTTGATTGTTTTAATATAAATTTTAAATCTTACTGCAATTTTAGTTTCCTTGCATTCTTTCATTTCAACCAGCTTTTTGACATTTCTACTCTCATCTCATCCTGTTCTTCTATACAAGGTTCTCTGGTTTCCATTCTACATGGAGCCATGATCTTTTTTTTAAAGACACCACAGACTTGTACTAAATTTGTTATAAACTGATATTAAATTTATTTCTTACATATAATCATTTTCTGAGAGATGCACTGCATCTTCAAAGCCATTCTTTCCTTTCCCTTATATTCTAGAATATTTTCCAAAGCCACACACAAGGCATATTTTGTGTACTACCTTTAACAAGGAAAGTTCCATTTAGATCTAATATGGTTACACAGACAGGGTAACGTCCTTAGTCTCCTCATTGTCCACTAAATGCTGGCAGGTTCTCCCTCGCAGACTAAAACTTGGAAATAAGAGATGTGTTCGACTCTCAGCTGAAATGACTAGTAACATGACAGTCATTCCTTTCAATGTAAACGTGTGGACAGAGTTAACTCTTCCAACTCTGATAGTCAAGGTACTCCTGTTAGTTGTCACATGCACTACACATAATACATGAAACATGGGCACCCACGGCGCTATTTAATGAGCTCTCCTTTAAATGACGGTTGTCCAGCAGTGCGGTGCACCCTCTCCCATGTCCCCTGGCTCCTGCTGTGGGGCTGCGCCTTGGGAGTTCTGGTTTTTAGATGAGAGTGAATAGAAAGGAACTAGTGGAGGTGAGGAAAAGAAGCACGTTAAGGGCACCTGTTTGAGTGGTGCCAGACTGTGAATGGCAAATTGCCGCCACTCGGCACGTCCGTTGCCAAAGTTAGGCGAGCTGTGCAAATCAGTTTTTAACCTGTGTCCTACTTTTAGTGGGGCCATTTGCCCCGTTCTTGTTCAGAAGCAGAACAAGTGCTGTTTAGTTTAAAAGTAGTCTCAATCCATTCCACCGACCATGTTTAGGAAGCTTCTAGCCAGAGGCTGGCACGTGGCATTTGCTTTATAGTGCAATGGCCTGTGTTTGTCATTTCCATGGATGCTTTAATGGGAACAGGGAAACAGTATATAGGGTCCAAGTAGTCTGCCATGTTATCCCAGGAATGTCAGACTTACAAGTTTATATCCTTTATATCATCTTCCAATGTTTTACTGAGAGCTGAGATTATAGGCGGCATACTTTTCTTAAGACAAGATTACTTTCCCACATCATTCTAAAGTCAAGCTACAGACTTACAGAGAACAGCTGACAGACACTGCTGTCTCCCTCCCTCAGGGGTTAACATTTGTGTAGCCGTCTCTCTGGTTGGCACACCCTGTACAGAAGAAAAAGAGCCATCTGCCTTGCTGTCTGAAAAACACCACTTGTCTGATGTTCCCCTGCCACTGAGAAGACCGCTCTGAAAACCCACGGACTTGTGAAGCCGATTCACTTTTTTAACATTAACAGTCACACTATCAAAACCAAACCCTCTAAAGTCATATAAATATTGCAATTTAAAATCAGGTATAAATTCGAATTTTATCTGAGACCTATATTCATACTATTTATTATGGCTCTGAATATAGTGATTCAGATAATAGTCATGATACAATTTTAAAACAATGACTGGTTTTGGAAGTCCTTTTCACTGGGTAGTAAGGTAGTAAACACAGTCTTCCACGGATGAAAGTGACACCACCGACACCTGGCCTGGAGCAAGTGCGCCGACGAGGCCCAGAGCTGCCCTGAAACCACTCTCATGAAAGGACATTGTGGTGTGTCACAAATGGGAGTAAGCATTTACTCTGAGTAAGACGAAAAAAAGTGTGCACGGGTTTTAAGAGTTTAGTTTTTAATCTATTAGGAAAGAAAAGGAACAACTTCAAACCTTTAAATTAATTCACAGTTTATTGCAATTAGTAATGTTTTATTGACTTATAGTTCTTCAAAATCAGCTCTTTCATAGCAACATAAATGGGGTTGACCAGATTTTCCTATAACACCCAGGTAGAAAATATTTTTTGTTTTGCGGGCCATCTAATCTGTCACGTCTTTGTAACTCTGTCACTGTAGAGTGAAAGCAGCCATAGACAGTATGTAAACAAATGAGCATACTATGATTCAATAAAAATTTATCTACATTATTAAATGAGGCAGTAGGAAGAAGCACAGCCCAGTGAAATATAAAAATTTGGGTAACGCAGTTTCATAGAATTACACAGACTTCTTGACTTTATGCATATGTAAAATAGAAAAAACAAGGGCCAATATTTATATTATTTAATAGTAATTGAATTTTATATGTAATAAAGCACTAGAACAGTGTTGGACACATAAAACTGAATAAAAGTTAGCTGAATAAAGTTATACATAATAAAATTAGTTCTTTATATTAACTGTCTCATTCTGTTCTCATAATAACCAAGAGGGATTTTTAACAGTGTTACGATTCTGTTTATTTTTTTCTTCTGTTTAAATGTACAATCTCATTTCATTATGTGCTTTGCTCCCTGATTGTGCAAACCTAGACAGATAGATAGCTGGATGAGAGAGAAATATTCAGTGCTACTGACAACATTTTTGTTCTCCTGCTGGATAAAGTCATTTTCCCAAGTTACTCTTACTGGTTACTCTCAGAACTATTGTAATGGCTTAGAAGAGTAGTCACAATTTAAATGTCTTTCAGCTACATGTTTTCACTATGGCAACTTACCCAATCTTTAACAAAAAAAATACATAGATTTCACTTAAAAAAAAAAGATTGTCTATTAAAAGGAGATGCCACATCATCTCAGGCTGCCTTTCACTTCTAGACGAAGTGATAACTAGAAGGGAAGATGGGTATGGAAAGGTCCGGATGGCACAAGCTTTAAGTTCAAATAAGAGATTCTCACGTCCCAGGAGTGTGCTTTGAGTCACCTCTGCTACTCTTCTCACTGGTTACCCCCTTCAACTCTACCATCCCATGATCCAAACCCTTCCATGCCCATTTTAATTCTCAAATTATCAACCTCAAGTAACCTCCTCTACCCTGTACTGACCGTTCTTCTCCAATACCAGGAATACTGGCTGGAAATATGGTAGTAAGAAATATTAGATTTGTTAACCCTTTGACAAAATTTGGAACTGAGTAACTGTTTCCCACAAAATTGAGCTGGGCAATCGGTTATTTTTAAATGTTTGCTTAAACAGCAGCCAAACAGGTGAACAAATATCTTTGGTTTTAATATCAGGTTCACGGAAGGCTGTCTTTTAAGAAAGGAGAAGCGCAGGGATACTTTCTTCTCTTTGTAACACCTAGAAATGACCAGGCCTTATATAACCGACTCAACCATATGAAACTAAATTTTTACATATTTCATCTGTTTCAGAGTTACTACTCACAGATGCAATACTAAGTTTATTTTCAATGAGGACAATAATATACTTGTAGAAATGTGACAGGACTCTTTCCTTTTGCAGGTCTTTTTCTGTTGGAATCATCACTTCTACAGTAACGAGGGATCTGACCACAACTACAGTACCCACTGTTGAATGGTATTCCTTGAAGGTTCGTCCTTAGAGGGAACCCTTGCCAGCAGCAGCCAATAAATAGGAAGTTAAGCATGTTCTAGTTGTTCTAATTTTCTAAGGAAAACACTTTCCTATGTTTATTTTGTGCTATAATAATTGTTTGTATCAAAAATAAATAAAACATCATCATCATTATTATCCACACAATATACTGAATTCCCTAGAGGTACCTGACTATTATCTGATTTTTACGGTTATGGGAATTGATATAAGCTTACTCAAAATGAGAGCAAGGCAGTGAGCAATAAACAGGTGGAGGGGGAGTTAAATTAGGATGGTCTACACTAGGGTTCAACAGGCTACAGCCCTCGGCCAGTCTGCCCACTCTTCTCCCTCTTGCCTGTTTTTGCAAACAAAATTTCACTTGAACACAGCCATGTTCATTCATTTACATACTGACTACGGCTTTTACATTTGAGTAGCTGTGTCAAAGACTATATGGCCTGTAAAGACTAACCCTTTACAGATAAAGATTATAAAGCCCTGGTCTAAACAAGGATCTAAGGAACATAGACTATGGAAATTAATTACAAATACAGAGGGTGAAATAAGGGCATGAATGCAGTTCCACAAAGAAAACTAACATCACTAGGCAACTGCTTCACCAATAACAAGTTTAGGACAGACGAAAAGCCAGTAGTGGTATTCTGAGGTTTTCTAGTATATGGTGAGAAAATTAACACAGGGCCTGAAATAATCCGTTAGCAACAGCTCCGTTGAAATATAGCCCGACAAAGGTGAGCAGCTAGAGAATGTGGGCACAAAAGTACTTCCTAACTTCTCCACTCCATCTACATGGAACACCTGCGTGCATAAAGATATAGATCATATGAAACCACAACTGTAAAAAAGATACATTTTTAAAAACTTGTGCATACAAAAAATAAGATAAATGGCAAGCTGGGATATAATATTCACATTTATCTACCAAGAAGATCATCTTCTTTTTCCTTTAAAAATTCAGACAAATACAAAAATCCTAATCGGTAACTAGGCAAAATACATGAATCAACAGTTAACAGAAAAGAAAGCCCTTGAATATTTTAAAAGATGCTCAACTATACTCATAACAGAAGTGTAAATTAAAACCACACTGAGGCACCACTTCTCACCTATCTGGCAAAAACCCACTCTTGGCAAGGTTGAGGAAAAAGACTGAAAATTGTAAACATTGTTGATATAGTACAAAATAAAATCACCATAAAGAGGAATGTTGTAACATCTAATAAAATTACACATGCAAAATTACCCAGTACTTACGCAGCTGTAAGAAGGAGTGAGGAAGACCTCTATGTGCTCTTACGGATTGTCTCCAGGATGTGGTATGAAATAAAAACCTCAAGGTGAAGAACAGAATTAAGAATACTACCTTTTCTTAAGAGTGAGAAAAAACAATAAACATTTGCTCACTTTTACAAAAAATTAATAAAAGTAGGAGGATACTGGGAAGGAGTAAAGCAGTTCCAGATGTGAGACTTCTTTCAAGATAAGTTTTTGTTTAAATTTGATTGTTTGAACCTAAACAACTACGTGTGTGTATGTATCTATACATGCATAGATATGTACATAGGTATATATGAGGTCTGACCAGAAGGTATCCAGTCATTTAATATGAAAAATAGAGGCATTTATTGAAGAGTATACAAGAAACACTGTACATAGGACATTGATGCCTCAGCCCCCTTCAAAGTAGGCATCTTGGGACCTCACCCAGTTCTCCCAGTTGCCATCAGCTGCCCCATGGTATTTTCCTGAATCTCGTCAATGGTCTGAAGTCTCTTCCCTTTCCAATGTGATTTTAGTTTTGGGGAAAGTCAGAAGTCACAGGGCACCAAATCTGGGCTGTAGCGGGCTGAGTCACCTGGACGATTTGATCTTTCGCCAAAATACTCTGCACAAGGACGTAATACACGAGCAGGCGTGTTGTTGTGATAAAGCTGCCGATCACTGGTTGCCCAGAGCTATGGCCTTCTGAGTCATCTGAGTGGTTTCTGTGGAGGAAGTTCAAGCTTTATGCAAAATTTGATGCAGATTTGTTGCTCTACTTGTTCAGTCATTTGGAATGTGACAGCCACACAGTACCCATGCTCACTCAACAGCTTCTACCACCCCCACTGACTCGTACAGTGAAGTTGTCATTGTTCACACATGTCCATTTCCTGTCCACTCTCCTTGGTTGCCAGGTTACACAGATGTCACGCAAACTGTTCTTGGTATATTAACCGCAGGAATTTTTCTGGACTGACCTCATATGTACACACACACATATTCACAGATATAAAGAGATTAAAAATAAATGCAGAATGTAACGAAATGGAAATAAGCCAGCATTTTTATCAAATTGGTAAAGTATCTACACTGAAAAAATTTTTAAACAAACTTTTAAACTCAGTACTCTGTACATCCATCATAGTATTTACTGAAAGGACTCTTCCCTTAAAAAAAAACCTTGAACTTTATTAAGTAATTTTGAATACTACTGATCCTGTAATTTTAAATAATTTTTGCCTGTTATAGGATAAAACAAATAAGCTAATGTTACTAAAGAACCGATATTTTCAGTATAAGAAAAAAAGGATAGAAGTATAAAGTGGAAGGAGAAAAAACATCTGCTCTTAAATTTCACTTCAAAATGTTAATGTAAACTCACAATCCTCTTGTTCTTTCATCTGGAGCCTGTTTCTTTCTCTCCCCATTTTGGCTGCTGCTTTGCATTTGTTTCTATGTAGTAGGCAGATCTGCTATGACTCCCGGTCTTGATAGAGTGGTCTTACGCAGCAGGTGTCCCATGGGACCCTGTGGCACAGGCTCCCTGATCACCTGAGCTGGGTGCTCTAGGAACGTCCCTTCTGTGAGTTATGCGGGCCCTTTTGTTGCAACTGAGTCTGGATTGCTATTGGCCCATTCATGCATGGGAACCACCCTCATTCTGGCTGGCTGTGAGGCTCAACCCCCAACACAGTGTGCAAGCTGCCGCACAAGTGCTCATCACACAAAGCAGAACTCATCTCAGCAGAGTTCGGCGCCTGCCCAGAACTCCCTGCAGACACGCCCCTCGTGAAGCGTGCTGGATCATGCTGTTATTGTCGAAGGACGGCCGCTGGTGTATCGGTTTTGGGCCTCTTCACAGGGACTATGGTTCAGGCCTATGTCAGGCACTGCTGGTGACTGGCCCTGGCCAATCTGTTTGGAGCTATCGGTGATCCACATCTTGTGGTTTCCTCTGCTAGGCCTGGGTGTATGAGGAACGGACCAAGCTGTGCACCAAGGCCAGCTTTTACCAGCACCATGCCTAGGGGCAGGTCAGCACAACTCTCCAAGCACCCAGAAATCTGCCTATGCTCATAGGCTGCCTGTGAGGCTTAGTCACTGAAAGAGCCTCTGGCTGTGCCTCTCAGTAGAGCAAACGCTCCAGAGGGTGGGGCAAGAGGGATTTCAGCAGGTAGGGCTGTTGCTTCCTCCAGGGCTGATGCTGAACGGAGGGAGGTGCTCTGCCAAAGGAAGGCTGCTTCTGCAGTATGGGGCCATGACTGAGCATAGGGACCCTGGCAGCTAACCCTTCATCTCTCTCCCCAGAGCCACCAACCCCAGACTGTCCTCACCGGGCTCTAGGCTGCTCTGCCCTCCCTCTGCCGAAGCCCAAGGTAAATGGCTACAAATGAAATTTTGTGTGTAGACCCTTTGAGAAGGTGCCTGCATCTCTAGCCCCCTGTCCCCTGTGAACAGAAACCCTGCTGCTTTCCATAGCCAGATTTATGTGGGCACCTTTCCCTGTACTGGTGCTCTAAGCTAGGGAGCCTGGCTTGGGGTTTAGAGCACACACTTCTCAGGCGGAACCCGCCCACAGCTGAGATATCCCTGTAGAACTTCAGCCCTCTCATGATTCTGCACTTCCTATCAATGTGGCAGCTTCTATAAGTCCTTGGTTATAAGGTTTCTCTCCAGCTAATCTTCACTTGTTACTTTTAGGATGACTTTTTTTTAATTTTATTTATTTTTAGAGAGGGGAAGGGAGGGAGAAAGAGTGGGAGAGAAACTTCAATGTGTGGCTGCCTCCCAAGTACCCCTAACCGGGGACCTGGCCCGCAACCCAGGCATATGCCCTGACTGGGAATTGAACCAATGACCCTTTGGTTTGCAGGCTGGCACTCAATCCACTGAGCCACACCAACCAGGGCTATTTTTCTACAATTTAGTTGTAATTCCAGTTTGGTCTGGGGAGGAGATTAGTGTAGCTTCCACCTAATCTGCTGCCATCTTGGATCCCAATCTAAATTTCTTAAAGTATAAATTTGTCACTTTAAATTTCAACCAAAGTGGAAAAGATGACAGATAGGATTGTCAACTCATTATTTCGTTTCTTCAGCACATGTGCTACAAGTAACATTACATAACACACAGCTAAAGCCGCTTCCAGTAGGGAAATCCCTCAAATTCAATCCGCCCACACCCTCCGAGTGGCCTCACAACTTCCGAGCCTGCTGCAGGCGAGCGCTGACAATCAGGAGCTACTCTCCCACTATTCCGGACCAGGCAGACCAGACGATTGGGACTGTGACAGCACGGGAACAGGGTTGCATAACCTGGGACAATGAAGCCAGAACAAGTTCGTCACATGTTCTTGACAAGTTTTAAGATGCATAGAAATGAAAAGTTTATGTTTCATCAGCAATGTTCAACAGTTACTTGTATTGAAGGCTGTCTATAAACCTAAGGAGACCAATAAAAGAATTGAAAGTAAAATTTGTTTCTGTCAATTTGGACATTTTAAGACATACACTAATTTACCTACCCCTTAAACACACACACACACACACACACACTTCATTCAGACTGCAGTCCTGGCATTTGACTTGGCTACCCAAGAGCTACAGGTTTGCATAGTAGTGTTCCTGAAAAGTCTAATTGCCTTAGAATACCTGATGTTTTCTTCACTGAGCTAATGAGAATCAGCCTCTCCAGTCACTTCAGAGCTTCAGTCACTATTTCAACAGACTGTTTACTGAGCACCTGTTATGCCAGGTACTCCACTGTAGCTACCGAAGAATGTAACGGTGAGCGAGATGAACTTGACCCTATCCTCTTGAAGCGCACATTCTCTCACTAAAGAAGCAAACCAACACAAGTAATTGGAGTGTTAAAGAAGGGGCGATCTGGCCTAAGAATGTGGAAGGCCATGAAAGAGAACACCCCTCCTGTCCCTGCTGTTATGTGGCTTGCAAAGATAATGGTAGAACCTTTAGAAAAATGGAGAAAAAGTTGTAGTACTTCGCTTACAGAGTTTCTTTGTGAAAGTGTCTTTTGCTATAAATGAGGACAATAACTCTAGAGTAAAGGCAGAAGATTCAATCTGCAAAGAGCCTTCCTCGATTTGTCCTAAGACCCCCAGGGTCAAGGCTACAGTAAGAATCCCTATCTCCAGAGCTTCATCATTGCATATTATCCCTTTTTTTACAGGGACCTCCAGAGTGTGCTGAATAACAGCATGCCCCAGAGTCCCACAAAGCCTAAAGGAGTTGTCTTGAAATTGGTAAACTTTTGAAAATGAGGTTTGTGAACTCAAGAGTGAGGGAAAGGGCTGTCCTGGAGGCGGCACATCTGCTCTAGTGTTCTCATGGCACTCCCTACAGGACGCCCTACAGAACTATAAGGTCAGCACTTGGGACTATAGGAATTCTCTTCTGGCAACACTTTAGAGAAGGTATCCAAAATGTTTTACTTGTATGTATTCCTGGCAAGGTGTAGAATCATTCATCCCAAGCAACCAAAAATATAATAATAATACATTTAAAAATTAAAAACTGAAAGCCCAAGCTGTGATTCTTTTAATAACAACACCCTGACAGCATAATTCCTAATCTGCCATCTTCCCTAAGTATTGTTTATACCTCTCAGTTCTACATGGGAACAAAAACTCACGTAGTTTAAACAGAAACAAGAACATAGGCATCATGCAGGTGAGTAGCCCTAGAGAGGAAGACTTCTACCCTGGTGGGACCCAGACCCCTCAAGTGCTCTCAGGGCTGTGTTCTCTGGCTCTGCCCCCCTCACATGCGCATTCTTCAGAGGAGCTCCTACAGAGCCAGGAAGAAGGCCACTGGGCAGCAATCCGGAAAGAAAAGGCAGTCTTTCCTGTCTAACTCTCAGAAAAGTACCGCATGGGTCGCCAGCTGACCGAGTTGACCTCTTGCCCATCCCTTGAACTACCACGCTCTCCGAGAAGGGACTTACCCAAATCTGTGATGGGAGAAAACATGGGGGCGGGGGCAGAGTAACTGACAGCTTCCGCCAGACAGCTGTGCTCCGGCATGTGCACTCAGTGTGGGCTGAAGATGGGGTTTGGGAAAGGAACAAGACGACAGAAGGAAAACCATTTCAGACAGAAAACCATAGGTATCACAGCCCACTGCACTAATTTTTCGACTTTTCATTTCTATGAAAGCAAACCTTTCTTTAAATTAAACCTTATATGTTACTTTTGTATAGAAGGCAAGTAAACAAAACAGAGGAGCAAAGATGGATGGAAAGGGAGAGGAACAGTGTCTGCCCCCTCCTCAAACACACGCTCCCACAAACATCACAAACATTCCTTACCCCCAAGGTGATGCCTCAGGGAACTCCCAATCCTACCCCTGGAGCTCTGAGGACAGTCTAAAAACCAAGGCTCTAACTTGGATGTTGTTGTTTTTTGGTTTTTTTTTGGGGGGGGGGCCCTGCACTAATGTGTCAAGCCAGGCCTGAGAAACGAGTGCACTATATTCCTATCTAAAACAATCATTACTTAATCCCTGTGCAATTAAAAAGAAAATTTAATAGTTAAAATGTTTAATGCTTTTATTAAATGCTTAAAACCCACCACATTTTGGCTCCATCTAGGGTGCATTATTTACTGTAGTGCAAGTACATTTAAAGGTCTCAGAACCCAAGTCCTCCAGGGGATGGCTGCCAATTGGTTTAATTTTCAAAATCAATACCAATGCTCAGAGCTGCTACAACCTTCAATCCTGCAGAAAAGTCTAGCTGCATAGTAATTCCAGACAACACTTAATTCTATTTTGAGATCGCTTCCACAGAAAAACTTTTTTTATGAGTCATACCTTAAGATATGGTGTAAGCTTGAAACAACATTTTAATGATCAGATTAGCTAATTGTCCCAAATATCTTCTGTCATTAAAATGCTTACTATTGAGACAAATTGTCAAAGATCACCACTCTAGTACAAGAAACAAAGGGGAACAGTTTACACATTAACCAAGAAATATCATTAATGGTTTAAAGTTTTATTATGCTACCTTCTTTGTGTTACTAAAAATATAGTTTTTAAAAGCAAATATAATTGAAAAATAAAACTGCGCATGCCTAAGAAAGAGAGCATGAGTGAGGGGGAAAAAAAAACCACAAATCAGAACTCCAACAACAAAGAAGTTGATAGTTTGTTGTCTTCAAGAAGGTACCTTCATTTAAAAGATGTTTGGTGGTTACGAAAGAGTATATGCGCCTATCAGGTCGTCCTAAAATGTGCTCCTTACTCTTTGCTCATTAAAATCTGTTAGTCTGTCTTTGGTCCCTCAGGTCACAGCTATATGATATCCAGGTAATCTGAGCCCCTGTGCCATTATTTTAAAATTTTGGTTCTGTGGGTTTGTTGTTGTTGTTGGGGTTTTCATTTGTTTCTGTATCATGTTCACGAAAGAGGAAGGAGAGGGGAAGAAAGGAGAAGTGGACAAATGCAGGACAAGAGGAAAAAAAAAAAGAAGAGGAAAAAACCTGATAAAGAGATGAGGAAAAGACACAAATATAAAATGTCACATTCTATAAGACCATGATTGCAAACATGTGTATCAAATGACAGGAGTGTCCAGAATCTCAAAAAGGTTAAATTCTGATTACAAACACATGATTTCAAACAAAAAGAAATGGAAGAGATATTTAGAAATTAATGTGGTCAAGCAGGTATTTCTGATGAGCCCAGATTTTCAAAGGACATGTGCAAAAGACAGACAGATCATGTGTATAAAGGAATGACATTAATCTCAAATTATTATCAGGAAACAATCTTAGAATGAAATGAGGTTCGTAAGAAATAAAAGTTTCATTTAGTGACACTACATCCTAACAAATAATCACAGAAAACATGTTAAAAACACCTGCTTGCTTGGTCGAAGAAAATAATCTTCAGCATACATACCAAAAAACTAAATATTGGGGGAAAAGATTGGTGTAGTCAGTGAAGTAACGAATCTTAGACACTCTAAACAAACTGCAGCCTCCTAACCTGTGTGAATTACAACACAGGAATGTGTGCATAAACTCATGGAATACCTGCCTTAATCTCTAAAGAGTGGTAAGAAAAGCAAGAGCTTCTGGGAGTTGGCAAAGTCCTACTTCTTGATCTAGGTGGTGATTACACAGGTATTTATTTTACAGTTGACTGAACTATGTATCTGCTTTATGGACTTTTTTACATGTGCTGTATTTCACACAAAAAGAAACAGGCTAAAAAATTTAAGACGTGCTAGATGACTGGAGAAGGGCAAATGCTGTCTAAACTTTCAAAAGCTATTGGTAGATATATGTAATGTGATTCCCTACAAAGATTCTTACAAAGTAAGAGAGCAGTTAGCAAAAGCGAATGAAGCTGACATGGGAATTCGTATACACTATGAGGCCAGGAAACCCCCTTCCAACAGTGTGGCTAGCTTGTCAGGAACTATACCTCCTCTGGCATCCTGCTCCTACAGTGCAGTCCTTAGGATGGGGGAGGGTCAGGTGGAGAAATGCCATAAGTGCTGGAGCAGGTGTGGCCTCTGAACTTGGAAGAATGGGACATAAAGAGAATTAATTACGGGATTAAATTCACTCCAGAAGGACAACAATTATAGAAAAATCGTCCTGGCTGGTGTGGCTCAATGGATTGAGCACTGGCCTGAGAACCAAAGGGTCACCGACTCAATTCCCCAGTCAGGGCATGTGCCTGGATTGTGGGCCAGGACCCCAGCATGGGGTACACGTGAGAGGCAACCACACACTGATGTTTCCCTCCCTTTCTCCCTCCCTTCCCCTCTCTCTAAAAATAAATAAAGTCTTTAAAAGAAAAGAAATAAAACAGCAGTTTTAATGGATAACAAACTTGGGGATGATAAAAGAATTTAGAGAGAGTATTTTCTAAAATTAGGATCAGAAGCCTTTAAAAATAGTAAGGATGGCTAAACAAACAAACGTGGACAGGTGGGTAGCAAGTTGAGGGTATTCCTATTAATGGCTTCCATTTCTTCTATGAAGGGCACTGGTGAGGGAGGAGAGACAGGGACTGAGAAGAATGGAGACGATCTGAAGTGATGATGCAGGGAATGGAAGAGACTGGAAACAATGAAAGTGTCGCAATTTAAATTTATAAATGGCAAACTGTGTTTTCACTAATGGGTATCTATATTTTAAAAATAACTCCATTATGTATGTGAATAACTACTCATTCATATTCAACAGACTTTTAGCCCCAATTTCAGAGAATATTCACAATCAATTTTTAGATACAAGATATTCTAAAATCTTCACTTATTTTTTCTAAATCTTGCGGTATATCTTAATAAAATATATCAATGGACTCATCAGCTAACATGACTAAAATAGGACTAGATTTGGAGAGATAGGTCCAATCCCAGATTAATAAAAGAAAATGAGAAAATAAACCAAAACACATTTATAATCATATAATTAGAGCTTCTCAACAGATGCGAGAAAGTAAGCCATTTTTGCATACAGTAAGAGTTATCTTGTGGATTATTTTAAGCAGCAGGAATTCTTTAATGTAGTCAGCTAAATGTAGCTTAAGTCCAGTAGTTTCCTCATTTAACGTGGCTTCATTCTATTTTAAGATATTTGAGTACAACATAGTCAATAATATTTTGCCCTTATCACTTCAGGATATCTTTTTAATCAGGTCAAGGGTTAATGCCTTATTTAGCAGGGCTAAACAGTATACCACACACTTACAAAGTCAATATGAATTGCCAATGAAATATAATTAACTGTACTTAATTTAATAAATGTGTGACTTTGATATACATGAAAAAAATAATATAGATTGATCATTTGAATTAATTCTTTTCAGGAGTTGTAAAAGCATTAAATGACACCAAAAAAATGTTCTTGTAAGTAAAATGTGAAGACCGTTAACCTTAACTTTTCTGATGTTGCTTTACCAACATTTTCCTCAAAAAAATTGGCTTCTAGAATGACTAAGTGCCAATAAAAAAAAAAATAGCATTTCAAAAACAACCTTTTCCTTACATTCAACTTTCCAGGCATAAACATGAGGTGTAAAATGAAATCATTGTCCTGATTTCTCCACAGCCCTAGTTTTCTTTTTTGTTTCTGTCTTAAAAAAACAATCTGAACCGTGGGGAAATGGACAGCGGTCTGAAATCTTGATTCAGGACTAGATCTACCACAAAACGTGTTACTTGGACAAGCTGGGCAACCTCACTGTTGTCTGGCTTCCTACCTCCAACCTCATGGGATCATTAGAAGGACCGCACAAGGGGCCTCTGGGAAGCATTCTGCATGGTGGCAGACACAAGGACATGCTCAAGCACATTAGATAGCTTCTCCCTGTCACCATTTGTATGGAGTCCTCTGTGAAGCAGCCTTCACCCCACAATGACAAACACAGTCCCTGTAACTATGAATCGTATGGATTATATACATTAATCTAGTCGTTGTGGTTTCTATGCGTGACAGAGTGAAACTACCATCATTTATAATCAGTCTGGGAGTGGTGGGCAGCCCCGCTGGGTATTCAGAAATGGACTCCAGCCCATTCTTGGGTAAACCATTAAGGAAACGACATACAGGATATATCTAATAAGAGCTATATGTTACTTTATTAACTTTACAAAGAGTAGAGACAGAATATGGGTTATTCTATTAATTCCAGTAAGTAATATAAATGCAACTTTTCTCTCAATTTGTTTTAATTTTTTTAAGTATGGTTATTTCAAAAATTGGGAGGCATATTTAGTACATTTTATAAATTCAAATGTGGGCTAAGCTTATATCAACATTTATTCTAAATGCCATTAATTTTCAAAAAACCCCAGAAGGAAAGATATTCATTAAAATACCTAAGTAGCCAACCAAGATTAAGTCACGGACTTTAAAAAGAGTAAAAAGGAACCTTCAACTTAATGGCTCCTGAGTTGGTCAGCGCCATCATTTATATCATAGGTACCCAGTGTCTACTCAAAAAAGGGAACAGCATGAACAAAGTAGAGAAATGGCCTCTGAAAAAGAAATTGTAACTTGGGATAATGTGGAAAATAACAATAAATGAGCCAAAGGACATGATCACCAGAAAAACACATCTACCTGACACTTAACATACTTCCTGCATCCAGGACATGCCACAGTATTCCTTCAACGAAGCCTGTGTTCCAGTTTAGAGTCTCACTCTTTGAGAGCTCATTTCCTTACAAGTTGTGAATGTCTGGATCCTTTCATGTTGCTCAAACTCTTGAAAAGAAAGAGAAGAAGGCCGGAGGAAGCGTCTCTAGATCCCAACAATCAGTAATAAACCAGAAAGTCTCTTCTCTCTTTTCCTCAAAAAATGGTAATGGGAGGGGTGGTTAAATCCCAAACCTGTGCATCCAAAAGGACCTAAGGGTGCCTCTGTAACCATTATTTAAATAGGGAAACAGAAATAATCTACCTCAACATGAGCCTCAAATTTTCTTAAGCCTCTGGCCCAAGATCACACTGGAGGCTCAGCTGGTCTCCTAGGTTCCAGGGAAATGAAAATAGGGGCCCATAGCCAGTGAACTAAAGCCCGCAGGGAAATGCTCTGTTTGCAGTAAATCCTGACTTCCAGTGTTGGTACACCCTCTTGCCACCAGCAGGGATGGCCTTTTCCCCATGTAGCTCAGATATTTACTTTCCTAAACCAACCCAGATTGTTACTGGCCAGGGGACCTAGTATCTGGGTTCTCAACTTCTTGCAGCGAGAGTCTCACAACGAGAGTCCAGGTGACTGTAAGAGCATGTTTATTAGAGCTGGGGCGGTGAAACAAGGCAGGGCTTTTCTGGGCCTGGAGCTGAGACACAACCAAGGGCTCGCTGTCACCTCCAGGGAGGGAAGGCAGGGGAAGAAAGGCTACCCGGGGGGCGAGGTCCTTATAGTCCCCATTTTGCTCCCTGCCAGGCACTTGGGACCTTCCATCCTAGTGACCTTCTGCCCCTGGCTATAAATTGCTCAGCCAGTTTGTTCAGCTATTTGTCTCAGTTTCCTTATTCCACCTGCCAAGGAATTTTCCTAGCTTCTTACTATCCTGCCCCAAGATGATTACTAGCCTCCAAGAAAAGGAGAATTTTTTTTAAATACTGGAGATCTCTAGAACATATAAGTATCAAATATTTGGACATTAAGAAAAATACAAGTCTCATTAGACTTGGTATTCTTATCTAACCTGAAAATTTTATCTTTTAACTGAATCTTCTAGTATATTTACATGTATTCTAATTACTGACACTTTGATTTATAATTATGTTATTTTACACTGTTTTCTCTGCCTCTTCTCTATTTTCTCTTCATATAGGACAACAGTGTTAAGGTCCATTGTTTCTAATTTCACCCTTTATGTTCCTTTTGAGTAATGATAGTAAATTAGTGTATTAGGTTAAAAAAAAAAAATTCATCAGTTTTTACACTTATTATTTATATGCTTGGTTCTCATTGGGATGAGGTGATGTTTAACTTTCCTGGTTAATAAATTCTTATGTTTTTAGCTAATAGAAAAACACAGGACATAAAATCTTTACAAAATTTTGATACAACCACCATCTGGTCTTTAAAATTAACCAATCCATGGAAGTAGAAGCTCACTTGTTAAAAATAATGGCAACAGACTCTCAGAATAACTGCTGTTGAGGCAGTAAACAAGCTGCTTTCAAATTTGTTTTATTCTTCTAGTTTTAGCCAATGAAACTAAGGTATATTATCACAAAATAGATACCTCGATATCAGATGTTATTGATCCTTGCAGCAACCAGATGTCACTAATTGTGTTTATTCTATCATAATTCTCTTTCAACGCCAAACCTAAAATAAAAACCAGTTGAAGTCAAATTTTTCAGAAACAGTATTATTTCACTTCTTATGGGGGAAAACATTACAATTGTCTCATTTTTTAAAGTTTCAAGCAAACTTTCATATGCATGATCAATTGTGAGAAGTGAATACACAGGTACAAAGTTTAGCATTATACAACAGATCAAAATTAACATAACATGTTTGGTGATTATACAAGTAAAAGCTGGAACATCACTAGGAAAAGGCTGTCTGGCCATGGTCAATTGCCTCCCAGACTAGCAGCTTAGGATGAGACCCTCAGTGTTATAACCCAGAGACTTTATTACAGTCTACACTCACAGAAAATACCTCAGGCCAAACGAATGCAAAGGCAGTCAATTACATACAACAAAATGGCATGTTTTCAACATTAGTAATTTATAAAAAAAAATAACGACTGCCAAGATGACTGAATACTGAGCTCTTCTGCTCACCGTAATCTGGTCCCATGGGTGAGCTACAATGGAGAGCAAGTAACATCAGGTGAGCACTCAGTAGATTTGGAATCACAACAGAGAGAGTTATTTACTGTTTTCAGAGGTTTCTGCATCATGTTATCTCTATGCCCGCTATGAGAATATGCCTGCCTTAGGCCACCCTCTCCAATAGATAATGCTCATACAGGAACAAACAAACTCCTTGTCTAATTCTTGGGGGGGGTGGGCAGGGGGAGGTTGTTTGATTTTTGAGCTCATTGCTGAATGACCACTTTTCCCTTTGTGGCATTTTCATCCCGTTGTTTCTTTTTGGTCATATTGTTTGCTGGGCTGGGTAGGGAGGTCTCTCACTGCCTTCCCTTTTGACCCATTACACACCGGTTGATTCAAAATGGTTTACCCATCCCAAGCCAAACTTACTATTATTAGGGCATCTCACCCATATACCACTAACAGCATAAACTCTCATTACTGTGCTGCATAAAGACAGCATAAATGTGGCATACATAAAGGCCCAAAGTCGAACTTCATCCTCCTGCTGCTACTTTATCAACAGCCCAATGATGCCCAGGGAGTAAGCCCCTTAAATCTACCAACCCAGGGTGCTATGTAAAGATACATGTATTCTGGCCCCAAAGGGCTAGTATAACTTCACAGGTTACTTGCCCACAGTCCTCGCTTCTTACTCCCCTACTTGCCGCCACATAAATGGTCCCCACCCCCAGAAAAATGCCAAGGCAGCTCCTACCTGGACTTCTTGGCCAGGCACACTCAGGCCCAAGAGCCAAGCAGAGCGTCCTCCCAGAGCAGCCCAGAGCTCTTCCTACCACTCCCACCCCCCGTTCTCCTCTCTAGTCCAAGCCGCTAGCCTCTTTTCAAGATGAGCAAACCCAAGAACTTTCCCCTTAAGTAAAATGAGTCATGGTCTAACAAGGGTGGGACCCTGCTCTTACCACAGAACGACAGCCCCCATCAAGTCAAAATCCTACACCTACATACTGGATGATTTGAGATTTTTTAAACTGTAATTGTATGGCAGCCAAAGGCAATGGAAGACTGAGCACAGAGGCAGGCAGCAAAAGTAGGGGAGGCACAAGAATATGAGAGGGAAATGAAGAAAATGCCAAAACTTAAGTTCACTTTCCAGTTACTGCTGCCTAGGGAACAAAAAGGAAGAGGAAGACCAAGCCAGCCACAAAGTCTCCGGTGACATTACAAAACTGGGGGGAAGTGGGATGCATTCCAGTGACAGACAGTACAACACCTAACATGAGTAACAGGTGCAAAGCATCAAAATGCTTCATACTACGAGTGGTTTATTAACATATGCACCTTAAAACTGGAACCCTCTGCAGATGAGCCTTCTGTATTAGTAACACTAACAGTAAAAGCTATTCTCTATCCAGGGTTGGCTACTTTGTCCCAGGCACAGCATTTGGCACCTTTTATCCCTTCATTTGATCAGCTCCGAAAGTCATAATGATGAATAATAAAAATAGCAGCTCACATTTACTGAATTGTTACTTTTCATAACAACTTTATGAGTTAGATACTAGTATTATTCCAATTTACAGTTGAAAAAAGCTAAGTCAGAGAGGTTAGTTACTTTGCCTAAAGTCACACAGTTAGCAAACAGTAAAGCCAGGAATTGAGCCCAGAGTCAGTGCACCTGGGTTACACTCTAAAACCTACGGGCGTAACCACTGTTCTATGCTGTCTCTGATGTAATAATGCCCACTTCTGAAAAATATAGAGAGGTTCATCTGCCAAGGTCTAATAGAAGTACAGGGCTGAGCTTTGGACATGCTTCATCTTTATTGTTATAATACCACTTCTCTTACTGAAACATTACACATATTTAACTAGTTATTAAGAAGGATTCCTATATTTAAGCTCGATTTCCATCTGTTTTCAAAGGCTCAAATTTACTTTATCAGGGAAAAATCTACAGTGTGTGTAACCAGCTAGATACTAAGCTACACTTTAATGCGTAAATTATTCCCCGGGAATTAATAAGGTACTTAAGAAACTTGTATTAACTCTTTCAGGCCACAGGGGTATCATTCAGTGAACTGAAGTCTTAATTTACTAAAACGGTACCCTAGGGCTTCAGAAGCACATCGTTTTCTCTGAAGGCATTGGGAGAAAGAAAACTTGTAAAGCCGTTAGAAACAGACTAAATTCAGAATACAATTAAAAACCAAGCTACAGGGGAATACTGTTCTAGTGGATTAGCCTCTGGCCCTCAAAAATTTGGCAGAAAAGAAACTGCAAGGTATTTGGAAACACCTAGGTCTTCTGGTTAGACAACCACATTGGACAAGTATGTAGGCCCAGTGGCTAGGGTGTAGCCTTGATGGCAGTCACCGGAAAGCGGAAGAAAGCAAAGGTTATTTTGCTCCTGCTTTGTCAGGTACTTCTGGCAAAGATGGTGAGAGCAGTGGCTTTAGCAGGAGTCACCAGGACTCCAACCAACTCCACTCCCTTCTCATTCTGTCCTGCACCCTCCTATACTAGGTAGTTCTAACCTATCCATCTGTCTTCCAGGAATACTCCTCCTTCTCACTGTCTCATGGCGATAGCACATCACTATTCACAAGTCTCCAGCAATCAACATCTGACTGTATATATTATATTCTCGAGACAATGGAAGTACTACTAATACCAAACTAAATACGCTCATTAGCCTATGAAGCCATTGCTTCACCTACTACATAATATCAGAAGATTTATACCAAGTGTTGTCAGCATAGTACAAAGTTGCTCTAAGAAAAGCAAGAACATAAAAGAATCATTTCTGATTTGTGCAACTGGAGAGTTCTTGGAGGAAACGGCATCTAAGCAGGGACTATGAGGACAAGTACCATTTCAAATAACAGGTTAACAGCGAGATACAGGAGATAACGAAGGAAAGCAGAAGCAATCACCTGGGCGAGTGGATGGAGCTGAGAAGGCACAAAGTCATTCAGGGAGCAGCAAGTAAAGAATTCAGCTGCAGACTTGGGCATCTGAAGAGAAACTCTCCAATTTCTTTAGTCAAAAAGAACAGATTTCTCCCTGCTCCACTGCCAATTACTTTTCATATATGGTCTCACTGGTTTTCTTCTTACTGATTCTGATATTCTTATCAACGTTCTCCTTTAACATTTTTTTCCACATCTAATGTCAAATAAAGATATAACAAGTCATACTTCTTATGGCTAGACTGTTCTTTTCCAGTTTTCATTTTAGGCTCCTCTTTCTTAAAATAGTCTCCTTAATTATAATACTGTCCTTATGTCATTCATGCTTTTAATTCTCCCACTCCTATTTAAAGACACAAGTACTGCCATGAACACGCAAATGCTCAGAAGCCCACAATCCTCCTGGTCATGGGACACCTGGTTTTTTACCACTCCACTAAGAAGGTTTATCTTCTAGAAATCCAGGTCTCTGACTCCCTAAAGACCTTCCCAGTGGGAGGGGGGACCTGGGTGGGAAGTCCTTAGATTTTGCTATATGAAACAATTTGGCTCCACATTCCAGAATGAGATCTTACATTCTTCTACATAACCAAAAGGCCTACTTAAGTGAACTTCCCAAAGCAGCATTTTGTCCTCAAAGGTGACCTCAGGCTCCAATCTCTAAAAGGCAGAAAAAGTTCTACAAATTTTAAAAACAGGAATTATTTAAATTGTAATGATTCAGATTTCAAAAGCTAACTGGATCAATAATCAAAACAAAAGTCCAGGACCAAATGGCTTCACTGGTAAATTTTATCAAATATTTAAAGACGAACTAATACCAAGCGTTCTTAAACTCTTCCAGAAAATAGGAGAGGAGGGAACACTTCCAAATTCATTTTACAAGGCCACCAAAATCTGACAAGGTCACCACAAGAAAATTACAGGCCAATATCCCTGATAAACATAGATGCAAAAATCCTCAACAAAATTTTAACAAATCAAATTCAACAATACATTACAGAGATCATACACCATGATCAAGTGGGATTTATGCCAGGGATACAAGGATGGTTCAATATCCACAGAGCAATATGATATATCACATTAACAAAATGAAGCATAAAAATCATATGATCATCTCAACAGATGCAGAAAAAGCATCTGACAAAATTCAACAGGCATTTATGATAAAAACTCTAAATAAAGCACATATAGAGGGAACATCTTAACATAATAAAGACCACCTATCTATGTCAAGCACAGAGCAAAGATCATACTTAAATGCAAAACACTAAAAGCTTTCCCTCTAAGATCAGGAACAAGACAAAGATGCCCACTCTCACCACTTTCATTCGACATAGTACTGGAAGTCCTAGCCAAAGCAATTATGCAACGAAAGGAAATAATAGGCATTCAAATTGGAAAGGAAGAAGAAAAACTGTCTCTACTTGCAGAAGACATAGTACAGAGTCCGGCAGAAGTAAGGCCTACTTGAGTATGGTTGGTAGGGTAATAATACGGTTGTAATAATTTATAGTCTTAATTTGAACAGTTCACCTAAAATGTCTTATGGTATGCTTGAGTGTGATATTGTGATGTTACAGAGTTGCATGCTTACGATTTTGTAATAGGATGGGGGTGTTATTTGTGCCAAACCCTGTGTACAGAAAACCCTAAAGACTCCACTAAAAACTGTTAGAAGTAAGAAACAAATTCAGTACAGGTGCAAGATACAAAAATCAATATGCAAAAACCTGTTGCATTTCTGTACACTAATAAAAAATTATCAGAAAGAAAAATTAATAATCTCATTTACAATAGCATCAAAAAGGAATAAAATACCTACAAATAAATTTAACCAAGGAGATGAAAGACCTATATACTGAAAACTATAAAACATTGACAAAAGAAACTGAAGATGACACAAATGGAAAGGTATTCCGTGCTCATGGATTGGAAGGATATTATTAAATTGCCCAACCTACCAGAAGCAGTCTACAGAGTCAATGCAATTTCCACCAAAATTCCAGTGGTCTTTTTCACAGCAATAGAAACAATCCCAAAATTTGTATAGAACCACAAAAGACAACAAATAACCAAAGAAATCATGATTTTAAAAAAGCTGGAGGTATCATGCTTCCTGATTTAAAACTATATAACAAAGCTATAGTAATTACAACAATATGATTTTGGCATGAAAACAGGCAGATCAATGGAACAGAGAACCCAGAAATAAACCACTGCATATGGCTGATTAATTTACAACAAAAGAGCCAAGAATATACAATAGGGAAAGGACAGTCTGATCAATAAGTGGTGTTAAAAAAATTGACAGCCACAAGCAAAAGAATGATACTGAACCACCACCCTACACCATACACAAAATCCAACTCAAACTGGATTAAAGAACTTGAACATAAGAACTAAAACCATGAATCTCCTAGAAGAAAACATAGGTTTTCTTCTCCTTGACATTGGTCTTGGTGATGACTTTCTGAATTTGACACCAAAGGCAAAGGCAACAAAAGCAAAAATAAACAACTGGGACCATAGCAACCTAAAAAGCTTTTGCATGGCAAAGAAAACTATTAACAAAATGAAAAGACAACCTATCCAATGGGAGAAAATGTTTGCAAATCATATATTTGATAAGGGGTTAATATCCAAAATATATAAAGAACTCATTCAACTCAATAGCAAAAAAACAAACAAACAAAAAAACCCACAATCTAATTAAAAAACAGGCTAAGGTCTTGAATAGACATTTTTCCAAAGAATACATACAGATGACCAACAGGTACATGAAAGGTGCTTAATTAACAACACTAATCAGCAGGAAAGTGCAAACCAAAACCACAGTATCACCTCTCACCTGTTAGAATAGCTATTATCAAAAAGATAAGAAATAACAAGTGTTGCCAAGGATATGGAAAAAGGGAAATCCTTGTGCACTGTTGGTGGGAATCAAACTGGTGCAGCCACTATGGAAAACAGTATGGAGGTTCCTCATAAAATTAAAAATAGAGTTACCATATAATTCAACTTCTGGCTGTTATCTTAATGAAATAAATATACTGATTCAAGAAGATATCTGCATCCTCATATTCATTGCAAATACTGTCCATCAATGGATGGAACAGATAATAAAATGTGGTACATATATAATGGAATATTATTCAAACATATAAAAGGAAATCCTGCTATTTCCAACAATGTGATTGGACCCTGAAAGCTTTATGATAAGTGAAAAGTCAAAGAAAGGCTAATACCGTATAATCTCACTTACATGTGGAATTTAAAAACAAAACTAAGCTCAACTATGAGAACAGACTGGTGGTTGCCAGGTGGAGGGGGCAGGAGTGGACAAAAATGGGTGAAGGTGGTCAAAAGGTTCAATCTTTCTGTCATAAAAGTAAGTCTTGGAATGTAATGTGCAGCATGGCGGCTACAGTTGATAATACTGTCTCGTATATCTAAAGCTGCTGCAAGTAGGCTTTGAAGGTTCTTATCTCAAGAAAAAAAATTTTATGTGTGATCATGGATGTTAATTAGACTTAATGTGATAATTATTTTGCAATATATACAAATACTGAATCATTATGTTGTATACCTGAAACCAAAATAATGTTATGCATGAATTATATCTCAGAAAACCTAATCAGGTCCAGTCATCAGAGCTGGGCTCAAACCCTAGCTACAGGCTTCATGGCTGGGTGATTCTGGACACACCACTTCACACTTCCTCAGTTACAAGTAATGAGGGCAATAATGGCATCTACCTCATGCTCCTGCCACAAGGAGTAAATAAGACAATGCATGTACAGTGTCTGGTATAAGCGCTCAATAAATGTTGGCACCAATTATGGTGACTACAAAGGCATCAGAGAGCACAACACATCTGAAGAACTGCAAGTAGTTTCATATAACAGGACCTCAGCTGCCGGTCAGAGGTGTTGTGGCAGGAGGAAGACAGAATGAGGGGAAGCCTAAGAAGGCGGCAAAAACCAGAGGAACAGCTTTGGGGAAGGCTCTCAGAGGTCCACAGCCCACAGGATGCCTCTGAGCAGCTGGAGAAGTGCCCGCCCGCCGCCAGTAGCCGGGGAGCTTACCCAGTAGACAAACTGCTGGGACTCCCCTCCTTCCTGGTACCCACGTGCAGGGCGCAACCAACTGTATTGTGAGCAGCAGTCCTGCATGCTTAAGAGTTTGAATTTCATTCTGAAGACAAGAGAAATCCCCTGAAAGATCTGACGCAGAATATGAAGTATTCAAAGTAGCAGTTTGGAAAAATTGAGACTAAATCTTAAAAATTAGGCCCAAACTAAATGCAGTGTATGCAGGAGTACAAACATCAGAAACGTGTAACAATGGAACTGTTCTAAAAGAAATGTTTTATTGTGCTTAAAAGAAAAAAAAAGAATTGAATACTACAAACATATGATGACAGTGTAATTCCAACAAGCTGAGAATGGTTGAACACTGATGTCACAACAGCCCAAACTGCATAATCTAGATAGAAAAGAGATCAAAAATTGCTGCCAGAAGCTGTTTAACGTGGAAAAAAATCTCATAAGCTTCATGGTACAAGGCCACTTACTACCAAGGGTGAGATACTCCAGGGAAACACTGGGATAGCAAAGTGAAAAGGAAAGGCATGACCAAAGGAAACAACATATCATGTTGAAGGAGCTTTTCAAGAACCATCCTGGAATTTGAGTTTCTGTAAACATGTAACAGGTTCTGAGAAGTGAGATTACCATATCCTATCATCAGATCAAGAAGAATTTTCTAGAAAAACAAAAGCCCATGTCATTGAATGGTGTTCATACTTTGCATTAAAAACACTGCATTACAAATCATGCTTCTTGTTGTATGATTAAAATAAACTTAATGTCTTTGTATCACTAAATACGGTTTTCAGGAAAACCCTATCTGAAAAATGACAGCTACTTTATTTACATAATATATTTATGTTGAACTAAAGGCAGCTCAGTCTTTTATTCTCATTTGTTTCTTAACATAGGTTACTGTTCCAATATCTTCTACAATCAGTGTGTTATTTTGAAGTTAAGACAGTTAAACTGTGGAAAAATTGTTAATCTGGTACAAGTTAGATCCTAAAGAAACCAGGAAATAGGTCATTATATCAGCATAAATGTTTTCATTACACAGCCAATAAGTCATCTGAAAAATAAAATCCCCGAAACCCAAAACACTGTTCCTAATGACATTCTTTCCTCGTACTACAGTGCAGTAATGAAACTATGTCCCATGAAGCCCTGACATTCGGCAGCAAAACTTTAAAACTTTCATATACACTTAACTCTTTTCAATATACTTATTTTAATCCTTAATGAAGCACAGCAGTCATAATCACAGTGGTACTACCCCAAGTTTTACAACAGAAGCACCCCAAAGCAGTACCCTGTGTAGTCAGGTTATTGTGTGCTTGTATAGACCTTGAAGCAAAGCTATTCTTGTTATTACTGTCCAGGGGTACAGATGACCTGCAGCAATCATGCCATTAACTAGAAAGGCTCACCACTCAATGTTTTCTGAATTCAAAGATGTCGAATTTTTATGGTCACCCCACAGAACTATACTACCAAGTACACTTCCATAACACATATGCACAAGTTAAATTATACACCAGAGAGGGCTCAGACACATCCAGCTGAAATGTGCTTTCAGCATGCTATTATATTCAGTCCAACAACAAATGAAGACAATATCCATCTATTTTGAAAGCATAAAATGTAGCTTTAACGTTTGTTACAAATTTGGGGGTCTTTCTATTTATGATAATAAGCGCAGTTGTCAAATTTTTATTCAGTTTGGAAATAAACCTCCTACAATTCTTTTAAACATCATATCAATATAACTAAAGTACATCTTGAAATTGCAAGAGAAACTATTCTTAAAAGCTATTAACAACTGCCACTACTTAAGTAAATCAGAATTTTCTCATATCATGTTACTAAAATAAAACAGAATTGGATCCTGAACACAATACGATTGCATATATTACCCATAAATCTTTAATTCCTTTTTTTTTTAAACAACCATCCAGTTCCCATTGATGGACTTTATTGTAAGTCAAGATTATAAATCTGAGCTTATAAGATACCCTCAGGGTTCTAATGGTCTAATGACAAGCGTGTGAAGTGAAATATGAAAAGCTGTATCTGAGTCACTAAAATAGCGCTTGGGGAGTCAAAGAAAGCATCACAACGAAAGGTTTCCAACATGAACTGCCAGGCACCCGGCAGACAAGGAAGACTTTGCCTTTGGTCAGAGGAAATGGTGTGAACATAGTTGAGAGCCCAACATTGCAGGAGTGAGGTTACCACACCTCAAAGAAACACTACAATAGGTCTGTTTTCAGGTTCTTTTTTAGTGGTCTTCTCTTTTCTTCTCTCCCCTCCCTTACTAACAACTTAATATGTGTTCCTTTATATTTTTCTCCATTACATAGTCATATACATACAAATATTGAAGAGGTTTCGTCATTACTTGTATTTTGCAATTTGATTTTCACACTAAACACTTCATGAAAGTTCCTCCAAGGCATCTGATATAGCTCTATTTCTTCTATTCCATAGTTATATATAGTCTGGACATATAGTTTATTCAGCCCTACTTCTATTAATGGTCATTGTCTTTGTTTTCCATCGTCTCTGCAAGCAATGTCACAATATAATATCCTATTCTCATGATCTTGTATGCTGGCAGGCATTCCTTGGGATAGAGACGCAAGAGTAGAAGCAAAGTCAAAGGACATGTGTATGTGATGTGGTATATATTGGTAAGTATGTGTGTGAGGAATTTTAATAATTTGTGATAGATTGCTTTTCCAAAAACCTGTACTAAATCACACGGCTACCTTTTCTCTACATCCCCACCAACCAATGTGATAGTTTTCTAATTTTGTTTAACCTCGTCATTTTATTTTACATTTTTCTGCTTATGAGTACCAGTGAATTTTAGCAATTTTTCATGCTTGGTGACCATTTGTATTTGCTCCTCTATTATTTGATTAATCAGATTTACCATTTTATCACTTGTATTCTTAATGTCAATTTGTAAGCGTTCTTATATATTATTCCTTTATCATTTGAATTGCAAATGATTTTCTAAATATACCATTTGTTTTCTTTATGTTTTATAATAAAAATTTTTTAATTTTATTTTCACCAAATGTGCTCCCTTTGGTAAGTTCTGAATTTCCAATCTTGGTTTTAAAATATCGCCCTGGCTTCTTGTTTTATACATGTGTCTCTGAGATCTTATATAACTTGTCTTTTTTACACTGAAGTTTTTAATCAATCTAGAATTTGCTTATATGACTTATTTATATTATTTATGGACATAATTTTATATATTTTTAAGTGTCTAATTTCATATTCTCCCAGATGGATAGCCAGTTGTAACACCATCACTTGTTATCCAACCCTTTCCCACCTCTCACACATGATGGAACCTAAATTTCTCTCCTGTTCTGCTCATCTGTTTTACTATCCCAGCACTAATAACCATACTGATTAATGCACATGGCTATATACAAACAAGGCAAATTCTCCTTCAGTCTTTTTCTTAATACTGTTCTTAGCTGTGTTCAAGCATTTATTCTTCCATACATACTTTAGAGAAAAAAATTCATGAACACGAACAACAGTGTGGTAATTGTTGAGGGGTGGGGGGGATGAAGGGCAGAGGAGGAAGGGATAGGGGGCATAAATGGTGATGGAAGGAGACTTGACATGGAATAGAGAACACACAATACAGTGGACAGATGATGTGTTATGGAATTGAGCCCTGAAACCTGTATAATTCTGTTAACTAGTGTCACTCCAATAAATTCAATTTAAAAATTTTTTTAAATGTTTAAAAATCATTTTTATCAAATCAGTAGTAATAGGTATAGTCAAGTTTTCCACCTCCTTTAGGTTGATTTTGATCCTTTATAATTAGCCAGAAAATGATTCCTCTTAATTTTCACAGCATTCTTAATTTGTGATTTGCTACCGTAGACTTGTTATAGTGTTGTCTTATAATTCTTTTATACTCTTCTGTTTGTGATTGTATCTTCTGTTTCTAAAAACCACTAATTTTACTCTTTTCTCCTCATCAGTGTCTTGAGTCACATATCTAGTGTGTTAATCTTTCCTAAGAACTGAGTTTTAGATTTATCTATCTTTTCTATTTTGGCTATTTTCATTAATTTCACTTTTATTAACTTCTTCCAGTTTCTTTTGGAACCTGGAAGAAGAAATGTTCATATATTGTTCCGATTGCTTAAAATGGAATTTCATGTACCAAAGGACTTGAACAAACATTTCTCCAAAGATATACATATAGCCCTGGCTGGTGTTGCTCAGTGGATTGAGTGCCGGTCTGCGAACCAAGGGGTTGGCTGGTTGGATTCCCAGTCAGGGTACATGCCTGGGTTTCAGGCCAGGTACCCAGTTGGACGCATGTGAAAGGCAACCACACACTGATGTTTCTCTCCTTCTCTTTCTCCCTCCTTCCCCCTCTCTCTAAAAGTAAATAAATAAAATCTTTTTAAAAAACAAAGATATACATATAGCTAATAAGCACCCAAAAAGATGCTTCACTCCATTAACCATAAGGGAAATGCAAATCAAAACTACAATCAGATACTACTTCGCACCCACTAGTACAGCTACTACCATGCCACACACCCACCCACCCACCACCCCCCGCCAAAAAAATAAGTGTTGGTGAGGACGTGGAGAAACTGGAGCCCTGTGCTCTGTGGTGGGAATGTAAAATGATGCAGCCACTATGGAAGACAATATAATGTCCTGAAGGATTTTTTTTTTCTGGTTCATATAGAATTTGTGGTTGATAGTTCTATTCTTTCAGTGCTTGAAAAATGGTGTGTCAGTCCCTTCTGTCCTCCATGGTCCCAGGCAAGAAGGCTCCTCTCACTTGCATTGGTTTTCCCATTAATTAGTGTGTGGTTTATCTTTGGCTATTTTCCATAATTTTGTCTTTAGTTTGCAGGAGTTTAATTATGATGTGTCTTGGCATAGGTTTCTTTGCATTTATCTTGCTTGGGATTCACCCAGCTTCTCGAATCTGTAAGTTTATGTCTTTTACCAAATTTGGGAAGCTTTCAGATATTTTCTTCAAATACATTTTTGGTCTCAGTCTCTCCTTTCCATCTGGGACTATGCTGACAAACATTAACTCCTTTCTTACTGTCCCACAGGCCTGTGAGACTTAATTTTTTTTTCAGCCTATTTTCTCTATTGCTCACACTGGGTAAGTTCTATTGGTTTATCTTAAAGTTTGCTAACTCTTCTATCCTTTATCTTAACTCTATTTTATCTTAAAGTTCATCTCCACTCTACTATTGAGTCCACTGATCATTTTCTTTTAATTTCAGTTATTTTTCAATTTTTTTTGTTCTCTTTTTATAATTTCTACTTCTTTCTGGGACTTCTGAATTTTTTATTTATTGAAAGAGAATTTGTAAGAGTTTGTTAAAACATTTTTATCATGGCTGCTTTCAAATCTTCATCAGATTAATATGTGTTGGCACCTGATGATTGTTCTTCTCATTCATCAGTGATTTTCTGGTTCTCAGTATAATCAGTGGCAACTGTAGATTATTCTCATAAAACCCTGGATCCTACTTCACCTTCTTATAAGAAGCAGTCCCCCTGTTAAGGCTTAATATCAGGGATGGGTGGGTATACATATTTGGCTACACACTAGGCCCTTCCCCAACACAACACCCCGACATAAGTGAGGCACTGACTCACAATACCTTGTCACAGATCGGTGAAGTGGAAGTTGAGATTACTGACACCTTCCTTGCAAAAGTGCAACTCCAACCCACCACTTCTGTTGCCTTCATGTGAGATCGGCTTCCCCTTGGGCCAAGCTGCTACTAGAGAGAGGAAGCCCAAAGGCTGTCATACCACTTTTTGCTGCAAAGTCACTGTACCCTAATGAGCCCCAGTATACCATAGGATCCAGGAATGAAGGAAGTGTAGTGTCAACAACCCTTGCCTTCCTCCACATTCCATCTCCTTGATGCCAGTGCGGGTGGAAGCTCAGTTCCCCTCTGGGAGACCACTGCTGGTGTGGGAGGGGGACACCAAGCCTAACAGTAATTAGTCCCTATTCCACCACCTGGTTAAATCTCATTTTGGCTGGTTGGTCCTGTCACACCACCTGGTAGGAAAATTGAAGTGCCACCTGCTTCTGCCAGGCAGGGAATAGATGATTAGCTCCCTGATCAGGCATATCTCCAACCTCCAGGTGGGGGACTGCAGCATGCTGCCTGATTTTGAGGGGTGTGGAGAAGGGGAGGATAGAAAGTCAACTCCTTGCTCAGTCCTGCTGAAAATGTGTATCAGCAGAGGGTTCCCTTAGTGTTTGGATGAAGGAGGGTGAGTACTGAAAAAGTTTTTTCTTCAACCATCGTTTCCCTGTCCTTTGGCTGAGGGAGACAGGCTCTGCTTTGCCTGTTCAGGGTTGGAAGCTTCTGCAGTGCCCTGTCTGGGACGTATGGGAGACAACGAGGGAATCCAAGGAACTCATCCTCTTGTCATTAAGTTCCCAGGTTCCTAGACTGTCTGCTGCCCTCTTTCCGCCTTTCAGAGTCTTTCTATGCTTGTTAGTGTATGATCTCCAGAGATTCTGAGCTGTGACAGGTGGAACTAGGCAGAATGAGAGTCCATCTTGACAGAACAAGAAGTCCCTACCCCACTCCCATTTATACCTTTCATCCTGCTCTGCTATTTCATACTGTTTTCCACTTTCCTAAGTTCTGCTGGTTTGGTCAGGTTATTCACTCCATTTTTTTTTCCTCTTATTAATTTGAAAGTTCCATGTTTATATCATTACTTAATGCTTATTTTCTCTTACCTGCAGTAATAATCAGTCACATACTTTACTTCTCTTCAAAGTTTCCCTCCACAAAGATACTTTATACTTCAATCTTACACACTAAGACAAAACCATTAGAATAATTTCACTGCTATCACCTTCCAATCAGCAAATATTTGAGGACCTACTATGTGCCAGGCAAAGAAAGCATAAAACAGGAAGCAAAACAAAGTTCTACCCTCATGAGGCTTATATTCTAATAGGGAACAGAAAACAATTATATATGCCACTATGTATCTATCCCAACAAATTACATAGGGAAAAATTAGGAGGCCAGTGTGGAAGAAGTTTAGTGAGCCAGATGGAACCAGTAGCTAAGGTCAGAAACACAGCCAGGACCAACACACATAAAGCCTTGCAGGCCACAGGGAGGCCTTTAAATTGTATTATAAGTGTAATGGGATTTATATGCTAAGTGACAGTGGAAAGCCATGACCAGATTTATTCAGGCAGTTGGGTACAGAAAAGCGAGGATAACCATTTATAAAGCTCATTAGTGATGATGTTGGTCTGCGATGGCAACAATAAAGTGGACTACAAGTGGTCAGTTTCAAGATTAAATCTGAGGGCAGAGCCAAGGGAATTTGTTAATGGACTGAGTGTGAACAAAGCCAGAGAAGACGGAGGTTGACTCCAAGGTTTTGGGTGTGAATTACTGGGTAAATTATAGTGTCATTCACCAAGATGGGGGACAATGGGTGAAGGGTAGTTTCAGAGGAGAAAAAAAGGAGTTTTTGTTTTAGACATATTAAGTTTGAGAAGATTTGAAATATCTAAGAGAAGATCAATGTAGGCCACTGAGGATATAAGTGAAGACCTGTGGAAGGTTAGGGGAAGGGGCTAGAGATAAATCAGGGAGGAGATTACTCACAAGGAGAGAGGAAAGGAAAAGTACTGAGCCTCAGCCAAGGAAAAGATTCAAAAGAAAGAATGGAGGGGTTTTTTTTTTAAGTCAGCGAGAAAGGAGAGAGAAGTGTCCTGGATTCTGAGTAAAGAAAAGTTCTCAAGAAGGAAAGAGGAATTTGATGGTGTCAAACACTTATGCCAGGTTGTTTTTGGAGCCTCCAGAATGCTTTATTTCCTTCCTCATACCTGCCCTTCTCACCTCATGGACCCCAATTCCAAGAGTCTCTGTGGCCCTAACTCTCTGTCTTTCCCTCTACTCCATACAGTGGTGTTGCAGCTACTTACAGTAATTTGAAAGGAACAGTGAGAGACCGTGAGAGCAATTAAGTCCAGTTCACACCACAGCTTTTTCCTTCCAGTTTAGGTTGCAGTCATTTGCTTAGACTAAAAGGGGCCACAGTAAAGTGGAGTAGGAACTGCCACTTTAAGGAACAAAAGAATCACCCGACCAAAGACAGGTGAAAGGACAGTACGGCAGCTGTGATGAGCCGGTTCCAGTTTGGAAATCAGACATTTGTGGAAAACACTGTAGAGGCAGACTCACTCAAACCTCCTGCAGCTTTCCATTAGCAAAGCGCAGAGCTGGGAAGCCAACCATCACCCTTCCCAGCCCTCTTGCTGCTGGGGCCGGGACTGGACTGCAGCTCTGCCTGTCCATGGAAAACGTGAAGCATGCAAAGCATGAATCTGTATGATCGATCCAACTTAGTTAAGACTGAAACTGAATCAAGTACGGAAAGAAACAGTATGACATATCTGTCACTCTTGGGGATGGCAGCCAAGGTAGCACAGTTCTGGGGCCAGGAGCTGAGCAGCAGCATCCACCTCAGCTCATCCCCAGTTCATCAAGGGCGAGCACATGGGCTCCCCTGGAAGTCTGGTTCTGCAGGGTAGAGCTCGGAGTTGCTCCTAGCAAATCAGGCTACAGCATGTTTTTAAGCCCCCTCAACAATTTAGCAAGATATTTAACTCCCTGTAATAAATTCATTTCTGTTGAGTACAATTAGATTCTGTTTTCTACAACCAAGCCCTGACAAATACAAACAACAGGCTTCAAAGTTGTTCTAATTCACTCTAAAGTACCGAGCAATGCAGCCACGAGAGCAGATAAGGTGAAACATTTATGTTGGGTTAGGAATATGCATGTCAGGAGATTAAAAAAGCAAGAGACAGAGCAGTCCAGGGCCCTGATACAAGAGTCCGATGATCCTGAATCCAGGACGAGCACGGAAGGAAATAAAGCCCCACCTAGCCAGATGTCAGAGATGTAGGAGGCCAACTAAGGGAAGGCAGAACCAAAAGTGGAGCCTTCCCACAGCTGCAGCAAGAACATGTCTTTGACTTTGTTGAAAGGTAACATACGGTTATAAAATACAACAAACACCTTCTCAGACAGTGAAATGCTCCCTTCATGTAACTTGCAGGAACTCTCCAGAAGCCAGCTGGAGGCCCTAGAAATAAGAAATCCCAGATTCTCCGCAAGTGGTGTCTAAGCATCATCATCACATTGCCAATAACTGGCCCCCTCAGCTCTGCATTCCGGCCTTCATTAGGAATCAGACCCCCCCCCACCGCCAACGAACGCCAGCACAACAGAAACACAGCTCCCAGTTCCGTAAGCAAGAGGTCTGAGCTCGTCCACAGCACACCTGTGTGAATGCCCACGCCAAACACGCAGCCTGAAGGAGCAGCCTCTTCCTTTCTCAGCAATGCCCTCATAAAAGGTTATGACATTCTGACAAGGAGAACTGTAAGAGCCTTTCTTCATAATGAAACCCATTCCCCAGGCTCAACCTAGTCTTCAATTCTAATCAGTGGTAATGTCAAACTGGTCAGCTGAATAACTGCTTAACTTAAAATGTTAATATTATTTAGGTATCTTCAATGATATAATGAGAATCATCATGTTTAAAAAAACCCAAAAATTTGGCAAATTTACCAAAAATATTGATACTTCTTGTATCTGGGTGACAGGGGGTGGGAAGTATTTGGAAATCAAAATACCTTATTAGCTGAATGTCAGAACCTTTAAAAGTATTTTTCCCCTACAGCACATTATGACATTCCTAAAAACTGTTCTAGCTTCTAGTAACTTTAATTTAATTATGAAATGCAGTCTTTCTAGGGTCTAGAAATATAATTATTTCTAAAATAAATGGTAGGCCATTTATATTTAATATAAATGGCAATAAAATTTGTTTTTCCAAATAACAGATTCCATTATCACTTCTTTATAATTACTCCGACTTCACTCTAAAAGAGTTATTACTTATTAGAAGTGAGAAGGAGGGCAATTTTTAAATTCTTGAGTCCTACTGAACTTACATCTCTTTTCACCCACAAAATAAGAATTTATATCCACATCCGATATAATGCCAGAATAACCGGAATAATGTGACAACAATTTACAGCACTGACACTGAAGGATGGAACCCTGCTAGGATAAATTTGTACAGCTGTAGTCATACTTACCAGTAAGCCATGCTGTATATATTAATTATACAGAAAATGAAAAAATTTAAAACTACAAAAGAAAATTTTTAATTTTCTGTAGATGACCAAAAATAAATTAGTTGAAATCTCAAAAAATCTCAGTTACCAATTAGTGTCATTCAAAAATCTTAGAGATATTAACTTTTAAGATAACAATAGCTTGGATAAAGTATTTTTTAACCTGTAGCAAATTCATCACCATCTTCTTAGCATAAAAACGAGGCTTAACACTAATCAAAGTAAGGCATGAGAAAGCTACATTCTGAAATTTCAAAAGTAGATGGATTTTTTTTAGTATCTATAAAGTAAATAATAACAACTGTTTTACCATAACTATGCAAAACTATGCTGCAAGGTCAGATCTTATTGTAAAAGTTAGATTAACTTTCTTATGAAAATACCTTCAACTATACTTCCAAATAAAATATCTAAATCAACCTGGTTGGTGCTGCCTTAAACTAAGCTGCTTCTGAGATCACCTCAAGGACTGAGTGGCTGAGATAAGAAACATGTTGCCTGTACACAATCTGATGTACCCAGTATCCAAAGGAAAGGTGCTTCATCAAGTAAATTCATTTATTAAAAAGGTATGTTCAAATATGACAGCAAAAGCACGAAAAGAAAAAAAACAAATTGGACATCATCAAAAGTAAACACATTTGTACTTCAAAGAACACCATCAAGAAAGTGAAAAGAAATCCACAGAATGGGAGAAAATATTTGGAAATCATATACCTGATACGACACTTGTATCTAGAATATATAAAGAACTATTACAACTCAAAAATAAAAAGACGACTAATTTAAAAATGGGTAAAGGATCCAAAGATATGCAAATGACCAATAAGTACATAAAAAGGTACAAAACTTTATTAGCAATCAAGGAAATGCAAGTCAGAACCACAACGAGAAACCCCTTCACACGTACTGGGATGGCTATGATTTAGAAGTTCTTTTTAAAAAGCAAAAAATAACAAGTGTTGGCAAAGATTTCAAAAGAACTGGTACCTCATACACTGTTGGGGCGAATATCAAATGATGCAGCCACTTTGGAAACAGTCTGGCAGTTCTTCAAACGCTAAACATAGAGTTATCATGTGACCCCACAATTCCACTTCTAGGTAGATAGCCAAGAGAAATGAAAACATGTCCACACAAAAACTTGTATATGGGAGCTTTACTGATAACCAAAAAGTGAAAACACCACAAATACTTGTTCTTCAACTGATGAGTAAGTAAAATGTGGTCCATCCACACAATGGAATACTCTTCAGTCATAAGAAGTAATGAAGTTACAATACACGCTACAAGGTGAACAATCTTTGAAAACTTGATGATCAATGAGAGAAGCCAGACACGAAAGAACCACATGCGACTATTTATATGACATGTCCAGAATAGGCAGGTCTAGAGAGACAAAGTAGGTTGGCAGCTAATCTGATTACCCATAGATTAGAATAGATTAGATTAGGGGGTTAAGCTAATTAACCCCCAGGACTCCAGCAAAGAAGGGATAAGCAGCATTCAGGAACACAGCAAAAAGATACACAGGTGAGACCTTTTGTTTCAGCAATTAAACACTATCAATGTATTTAGATGTACATATCCAACATTTCCACAGTAGGAATCTACCTTTTGGATTTTCTTGCAAAAATACATCAAACTACACATGCAAAGCTATTCACTGAGTGATCATTTCTATAACAAAAAAGTAATAAAGGTCCATCAAGGACTGGTTATGAAAGTTATGGTACACATGGAATACTACACAGTGGTTACAGAGAAAGTAAATCTATGAGAGCACTTACTGAAAGATCTCTAAGACACATCCATGAAAAAGCAATGGACAACATAAAAAATATATGATCCTACTTGTATAATTTTCTTAAATACATATACTGGCACAAATAAAGTTTTTCTGGGAAAAATACCGCATAACTTTAGTAATAGTTACCCCTGGGTAGAAGGATTGGGGGAAGGAGACATTTTTTACAAATAATTTTTCTGCTGTTTGATTTTTTTTTAACCAAATGAGTTGTTGCTCTTTTTTACAAATAAATACATTTTTAAACCATATTGGCTTTCTTTCTGTGTTAAGCTTGTGGTGTGAATTACAATACAAGCCACCGAGATCACTTGAACTAGAATGTTAGCATGATCTAAAATGAAATCATCGTCATTTACAAGCAACTTCAATATATACGCCTAAAAGCAAATTCAAAGAGCTCATAAATGTAGACCTTAAAATAGGCCTGATTCTGTTTTATGATACATTACTTCATTTCAAATAATTCAAATAACACTATAATGCACTAATCAGATTGGATAAAATGAAAGACTTTAATATATCATCTGTCATTTGCCTCTAGAAGACAACTCTATGTTGAACAGTTATAATATTTCAACATTATTCTTTCCATTTTCAGAAGGAATGTTAAACATGTGCAGAATAACAATACCATACTAGTAACATGTTATTCTTAGGCAGTCCTATTCTGAATATGTTCCACTTATTAACCTAATTTTCACAGCCTCCAAAGGTACAAACATGGAGAAACTATTATCTTCTTTTTACATGTGCACAATGATCAGGCATCAAAATACACAGTATATCATTCAACACACAAAAAAATTACATTATAGGAAAAAAAAATACCTTTGGGCCAGAAGTGTTCCAGAATTCAGACTTCTTAGCTTTTGGAACGGTAATAACAGCATTACCTAATACCCCCTTGGGGTATGAAAAGCACACTGTAATCAAACACATTACTATTTCTGCAAAGAAACGTATGACTATTCACAGCAAGTGGGAGAAATACATTTATTCAGGTCCAGGTTTGCCTCCAAATGAGTTATGAAAAACAGTTCAGAACTTTTATTTTGAAACTAGGTATGGAATTCTCGGTCCATACTGGGCAGCTTTCTAGCTATAAAAATTTTCCCCCTACTGGAGAGTATTTTCTTACAAAGCAAAATTACTTTAAACCTCAGATTTAAATCCTTGCTTGAAGAGATGGGTGTGTGAAGTAAAACCTCACAAAGATCATCTCAGGTTTTTCTGGAAACCCAAAAGCATCACTTGTGCCACATAACCAACCACTTGCTTTCATCAGCTGTATATATAAACAAAATCAGTAAAAGCTAAGTATGTGGAGCCAGAGAGGAGATATAATTTATTGCTACTTAATTAGCAGCTTCTTCCTTGTTATCCCAAAGCCCTTCCACCTGACACATCATCAGATAGTTGTCACCATTCATCACCCTCTTCCCTCAGCTCTGACTTCTCCAAATGCAAGAGCCCCACCTGGCTCCTTCCACCGTTCAGACAGTGTGCCCTGATTTCCCACTCTGGTCACTCCCTTCTGGATCTGCCCATTTAGCAAAGTCTTAAAAATGTTACAGCCCAGACACAATGCTAAAGATGTCATCTGACCAGAACAATGTAACTTCCCTGGAACCGAACCTTATCTTTACATCTAACATCTTAAGATTATTAAACCTAAATGCTAAATCACACTAATGCAATTGGTATAAAACCAGAGGAAAAAAATCAACTGATTGACTATTAAGTTAAAATGTATAATTACTTTGTGCCCGATAATATCTCTAAAAAGATAATCATTCTCAGTAATAAAGATACGTAAAGGTATTAAATAACTTCATATGGATTAAATAATATGTCTGGAACATGCTTCACAATACATGGGAAGAAGGGAAACAGATGGGACATAGAAAAACAAGATCAGCCATGAGTTGAAATTGCTGAAACTGGGTGATGGGTGCATATTCTTACAATGTATCTTTCAGATAAAAAGGTAAAGCAATTAAAAAAACAAGTAAATGAAGGAAAATAAAGTGGGGGAAAAAGAAATAATCAGTTTTCATATTTTTTTATTTGAAATAATTTTAAAAAACAAAGCAGTGATGGTGAGAAGACGCAGAAATGAGGACTAAGTGGAAGTGTAAACTAGCACTGCCTTTCTGAAGGGCAGCCTGGTGATATGGAACAATGTGGGTGCACTCCGCCACCCAGCTACCCTACTCAAGGTGTTCACCCTAAGGAGGGTGATCATCAGACTGGTAGGAAAAGACATACACCTAGCCATATTCATCACACTATGATTTTAAAAAGAACTAACATAATGACATTGGGATTTTAGTTCTTTTCAAAATCATAATGACATTGGGATTTGTTTTAGTTCTTTTTAAAATCATAGTGTGACGAATATGGCTAGGTGTATGTCTTTTCCTACCAGTCTGATGATCACCCTCCTTAGGGTGAACACCTTGAGTAGGGTAGCTGGGTGGCGGAGTGCACCCACATTGTTCCATATCACCAGGCTGCCCTTCAGAAAGGCAGTGCTAGTTTACACTTCCACTAAGGATAATGGTGCACATCTATATTTATAGATTTGAGGAGACAGGATGTTGAGTGAAAGATCACAAAACAGCATACAATTCAAGCCTATATGTACTTTTACATACGTACATAGGCACAAGGAGATTTCTAAACTAGATCACCAAAATGTTAACTATGGTTATCTCTGGGAAGGGAGATTTCTGTTGATTTTTGCCCCTAATTTGATTTTACTTTCTTTATACTTTTCTATACTCTTCATTTTTAAATGAACAATTTTGACAAAATGGAAGCAATCCTTTGGGGGCAGGGGACTAACCACCATGTTAAAGTTACATTGAAAGATACTTTGCAAATTATCTATATATAGGGTGGGGCAAAACTAGGTTTACAATTGTGAATACACAAAACAGAATTTATTCTTGTAATATTACTTATTAATTGTTGTATTATTTTCCATACAAACAACGGTGAATCTGCTTTTGCCCCACCCCATATATAAATATCTAAGTCTGATTCTGCCTTTTTCTTTGGTTGACCGACCGTCCCCATGGGAGTGCACATGGGGACAACCCAAGTGAGACGGTCTTTCCCAGGTATCTCAGAGGGGCTGTATCCGATTCACGTAACCTAATGATGGTTCCAAAAGCCTGCCACTTTTATTATAATGAACAATAAAATTCTCCCGCTCATGAAAAATTAGTTGAGAAAAACGTCATAGAGAAATTCAAGGGATCTGAGAACTATTTATGTAGTTTTTTTAAAAAATGTATAAGACATTACTCGGCAATTGTTCTAGCACTCTTTCATAGATATAGTAAAATATATTACTTAGCAAAAATAATTTATGCAAGATGCTGGTTTATTTTATTTATGCACTTTAATCCCTTAAAACAGTTCTATGATGGAAATACTTTTATAGTCCATCATCTATAATTAAAATCAAAATCATTTTGATCCCTGAAAACTGATAAGAGCTTCTTCACATACTTTGTATAAAAAGAATTTTAAGTACAACCCCTAAAGTCTCATTTAAAAATATATCCCTATTTTTCTCCCCTTAAAGTCAGTATTCTTTGAATATTAATGAAAATGAAAAGTAAAATTACATGTCATGTACAAATGCATGCAATAATCCTTAAGGGTAGAGCACAGAGCAATAGGTTAAGATGCTGCACGTAAAGACTAGGATAGTATATATGAAGGGCTGGGATTACTATAATATATGCATTAGAAAAAACAGGCTATTGATGCTCAGATCGTAAGTCCTTGGGCATCAACGTTTATGAGACGGTCTACTGCTCTGAGGTCTCATCTACAGTACCACGTCAGAATATGCTTTAAGATGGACCTGTGTGACTCAGGCATCACCAAAAAGTGATTGGGTAGTAAAGTTTAAGAAGTCATCCTTTCCAGAAAGTCCAGGATCCTTCTGGTTACAGTATGATAAAGACAGTTCTAGAGACACATACCTACTAGGTATTCCATTAGCAAAGTCCACCACACTATATAGGACTTGAATATGGTCTCCTAAAGCTTGTTATCTCTTTAAAAAGTAATTCAACATGGAAAGCTTGCCATCTGTAAAATTAAAAAATTAACCATGGAAAAAGGACATCGTTTCTAATGTTCGACCATAGAACTTTCAAACATATAGACTCTGACATTGTATCCTTTTATTTCTGGGCACAGACTTAATAAAATTATAAGAGAGAAACACTAAAAACTCTGACCTTAAAAATATAAAAGTGAATAACCACCTAAAACTGGACCATTAGGATGATTTTCCTAAAGTACAGTTTTCCAGTCTCATCTCTCTTATTTTATTTATTTTAGAGAGAGGGGAAGGGAGGGAGAAAGAGAGGCAAGAAGCATTGGCAGTGGCTCTCCACCCTCCATACACACCCCAGGAGACCAAACCCGCAACGCAGGCCTGTGTCTGGAAGGAGAATCAAACCAGTGACCTTTCGTTTCACAGGACGATACTCGACCAACTGAGCCACACTGGCCAGGGCTCTATTTTATTTTAACAGCAAAAGAGCCTACTATTACTCTGAGTGTAAAACCCATTTTTATAACTAAAAGTTATTTATACAATGGGAGTTTATTTCCTATTACTGAGAAGATAAAGACTCTAGGCCCACATCGCCTTCGATCACTAGGACAACCTCTACAGCAAATAACCCTTCAAAAGCTGCGTCCTAACTTCCTTGTCCCATGCCCCAAACAGTTTAATTTAAAGGTTATCTTTTTATACCTACTTCTTAAAAGAATAAAAGCTGTAATAAATTATATACACACACACACACACACACACACAAATAGTCTAAGAGCTCATCAAATTAATAGGCAAACAAAACACTGTTTCCAAAGGGACCAATAGGATAGTCGGGATTCTGGGGTAAATGTTTGATGTGTTCTAATGTTTGATTTGGCTATAATTACATGTGTATGTTCCATCTGTGAAAGTTTATCAAGTAATACATTTATTACCTGTGTACATCCCTTTATTTCTATTTTAATAAAAAGTTTACTTTAAAAAAGCAACATTCTGCTTAAGATCAAAATAATCTACTCTGATTTCAATGCTAAGAGAAACAGGAGATCGACAAGAAAAACAATCTGAACCTAAAACTGCAACGTGAGAAAGGAGAGAAGCATGAATCACATTTCCCTAGAACAATGCATATTAGATTTCATCACGGGTACCAACAGTCCACTTAAACTCATTTCTTTCAAGTTTATTTCTACACTATGAGATACATCATATGATTAAAATCCCTGTCACATATGCAGGGATATGAGACTCTGAAGTCAAAAGGCAGCGAAAGAGACATTTTAGTGGCTGAAGCAGAACCTTTGCCCAATCTGTTAAAACATCACTGCAGTAGGCAGAATTTCAGAAATGCCCCACGCCAGTCTTTGGACTTGGGAATATGACATCACTTCTGCGATGATGTTATGTTACACGGCACATTTAACATTCATTCAGATACAGAATGACGACCCGGTGGGCCTAATCTGGGTACATGAGCCCTTAAAAAGCAGAGTTTCTCTGGTTGAAAACAGTAGTCAGAGATTTTCAGAGCACGAGAAGGACCTGATGTGAGGCTGTTGGTTTGAAGATTTGGGGGGACCATAGGGGGTGGGGCATGCTGTGCATGAGGAAGAAGGCAAGTGGCCTCTACAAGCAGAGACTGGCTCCAGCTGAGAGCCAGCAAGGATGACCTCAGTCCTACAGCTGCAAGGAACTGGACTTGATCAACAACTGAGTGAACTTGGAAGTGTTTTTTTTTTCTTGAGAATCTCCAGATGCATTATGACCCACCCAAATGCTGGTTCATGTTAACCACATATTTTCTTCCTATCTTTTAAAGGAAGCTCTGGAAATTCAATAACCGTAGGCTTAAATGGTAAAAGAAAACATTTTACAATGTATTTATTCAACAAGTGTTCATTGGGTTCCTATTATGTAATGGGCACTGTGCCAGGTGCCAAAAACATAATGATGAATAAAATAATCCTATCTGTTGAAGTTCTGAAAGAGACTGATATAATAAACTATAATGAGAAAGGTACCAGGGTAGGAAGAAGCACAGGGTACTGCGGGATCCAAGGCGATGAGTGGTGTGGAAGACACAAATCAGAAAGGCTATAAGGAGGAGCGATGCCAAAGCAGACAGTCAATGAATGAGCTGAAGTCTGTCTGGACGAAGGTAGGAGAGGGGAGTTAGGAAGCAGCATTCAGGGCTAAAGGGATTGCAAAAGCAAGGTGGTGTGTTGGAGAGAAGGGAGCAGCCACGTGGACCTACTGGTGATTCAGCATTCTGAGTGTGCCAAGTGAAACCCAGGAAGAGATTCCAGTCCAGAGGAAAACAAGGCTCAGATTACGAAGATCCCCGAAGCCTGTGTGTTGTAAGAGCCATGATAAGCAGAGATTCACGGTGAGATTTAGGTTTGGAAACTACGTTGAGGATGAACTTGACCAAGAATATAGGCAGAAAGTTCAGAGTGGTGAGGACAAATTTGTAAAATATTTAGAGGAGTAAAATCCATAGGCTTTCAAAACTGATTAACTGGATGGGGGAATGGCGGGGAGTCAGGAAGGAAGAGGTAGAGTCAGGTGAGTCTCAGGTTTCTAGATGAGATGACTTAGTAGATGATGGTGACACCAAGGGATGGAAAATACTGGCTGAAACACAGGCTAGGTTACAGAAGGATACGAGAACAGGTTAGAAGGTAGTACAGAGGTCTAGAGGCTGGTGGTAAGCTTTTAATGCTAGGCTCAACTTGGTAATCTTTGGAGAGCCAAAAAAGGTTTCTAAGATTAAAAAGGTAGTTCCAAGGTATTCTCTGAAAAAGCAGTCATTACAATAGCCCAAATGGTAAGTGGGGTCTACATTCAGGTGGAGGCAGTAGATATGTGAAATATTCCCATGTAGAAATAATGGGGCCCAGCAACTGACCAGGCAGGCAGGTAGGCAGTAAATAAAGTCTGAGTAACATTATTTAAAAGAAAAAAAAGGAAAAGATGAGAAAGTGTATTCATGTATACATTTACTACAAAAGTACAAATGCTTCCTGTAGGTTAGATAAGGCATCAGACAGGATGAGTCAGGCCCAAAGGTCGATAAGGGGCTGGAATGAGCAGATCCAGATGAAATCATTTGTTTAGGAAAGGTAG